>JASDQU010239772.1:0-16769 GCA_032191745.1 Picea mariana
AACCCATCAAAAGAAAAAACACGCAAAATGGATGACTGGAGCTCCTAGAAATGGCCCGCAAGCGTCTGCTCCTCAATAACTTCCCTGCATAAAAATGGCTTTGGCCTAGCTTCCCTTCAGCATAAATATGCTCTGACTGTCCTCCATGGCCTCAAACAAGCCTGGTTTTTATAGATATGAAGTTAGTTGTCCATCCCCAACTTCCTCCCAAAATATGGCCTCCAAAAATGCCTAATATCTCCCAAAAATGGATAAAATCCATTATTACAGGCATAAAAATCAAATAAAAATCAACTATATAGTTTTAAAAACCAAAATTTGTTTAATTTGGGGCGCAGCCCCTTTTTCTCCGCGCCCTGGGTCACATGGGCACCTCCATGTGGCCAGGCGCTATTCCTCCAGGCGCGCTAGCCCCCCTGTCCGGCTGGCTCCTGGTTTTCAGCGTGTGGATAGAACCGCGGGCTAACACCCAAACCACTTCCCCACATTTATTGGGATAGACTGCTGGTTGTATGGGGCCGCCTAAGAACCAAGGGTCGGGCCCCATCCATATATCACCGGTCATATGGGATGGCTAATGCAACCGCAGGTTGGGGCTAAGCCCCAACCCTTTCTGTTTCCAACCAAACTCTTAACCAAACTTAAATATAAGCTTTTCCATATAGCTATTAAGTACCAACAGTGGTGCGGGTGGTTAGCCCGGTCCTGCTAGTCCGTAGCATGATGGAGGTCGGGGGTTCGACTTTAGTGGAGACCCCAAAATTTTACACAACGCTGGAGAGCCAACCAGAGGGTGCCACATGACAGCCCATGATTGGGCCACGTGGCACCTCCACTACCAATCAAAAACTACCACTTGTCAAACAATGATTCGTCCACCTGTCTATCGAGGTGTCTGCCCAGTCAACAATTATACCGCCATGCCAGCATGCCACTGTACCTGCACCGTGAGCCTGTGCCACGTGTCACCCTTACAGTGGTGACACATGTCACCCTATGACTGGTCCAAATCACCTGTCGTACTCCCTATCACCTGCCACGTGTCATCACCAGGAGCTGCCATGTTAGCTGTACGACTGTACAGCCTGTACAGTCAACCTACCATGTGGCACTGTACGGATTGTACGGACTGTACAGTCACCCATTTTTTTTGCCTGTTTGGGTTTTCGAACATAATGCGATATATTTCACATACAAATCCCATTTGATGAAGTAAATATATGGCCAGAATCAGGAAGACGAGACAGATGCAATGGCATTGGTTTCGTTAGATTTCGAGCACTTTCATTTTTGAGCCTTTTTGAGCCCTGTCAGGCTCCTGGATCCAATTCTGGATCATTGGAGAAGGTTGATATCTCGACAAGAAGAATTTTAAACGATCAAGCAGTCGTTGTTGGCTCATTTAGGCCAGAGCATATACAAGTAAAGTACAAACTCTCACCAAATCCTAAGTACATTTATAATGCCAAATTTATAGCTGAGTTTCAAAGGAAAGAATGTACTGAGGCGGACCAAACATATCATGATTTTATTAAAGGATGGTGGAGATGTCCATCGAAATTTAGGGCCGATACCCATGGAATTTATGCCACAATATCTTTGAACGATTACATGGTCTATGTAGCCATTATGTTGTGTAGACTCTTCGGAAAAAAGAATCCCTTCCATTTCCCTGCAGAATGAGTGCCCCTTTTAGAAGAAGCATCATAAGGATAGACTTTTAACTGGAGCAAGATTTTTTCTGATAACCTAGCCCAAAAGGTTTCAAATTACAGAGTTGCAAGATCTAAAGATCGGCCAGTGGCCTTTTACATGTCGGCGTACACCATGGACACAATCTTCTTTGTGACTCCATTTCCCTTGATGAATTGGAGTTCGAACATAACCTGCCCCGAACCCATTCACGAGTATCACTCTGTGCTATGGGAAAAAAATGTTAAGAATGAATTTTACAAAATTTGTCATTTCATAGTAATTCCAATGCATAAAATGTTTTATGGTTGTGAACCCCCTCGCATTTCTGAGACAGTCTCAGAAAACCTCAAAGCAATAGCCGACTGGTTCATTGATGAAAACTTCTCTTACATTAGGGTTTATGGGTGCTCAATCCCCCCTCATTCACTTCCAAAATTCCTCTCGGACAGACTGGTGTGTAGAGAGGTAGCACACCAAATAGTAAAAGGCGGTGTTGGAATAGAGCTAAAGGTAGCTCAAAAGAAGTCCTGGCCAATATTCCCTATACATATCAAAAAAATTTCATTGCAAAACCTAGGCCATTCTAAAGTGGAAGCCGAAGCACTAGAATAAGTTAAAATGGTAAATATCGAACATAAAAAACATGACCCTTATCAACTAGTGAACAGACATTTGATGCACTGCAATATGAAAGCTTATGAACATGAAAAGTCTGTTTATGATGATATATTCAAAGAGGTTAAAGCCTATGAGGAGGTATTGAACAGGGTATGAGCCTTATCACCCGACTTACAGACTGGTTTCATGTCCTTCCAAAGTCACAGGTGAAGTTATTTTCCAAAGATTTTGCAGGGTGAATCCACGACCCCCCCTCCAGAGTAGGAAGGGCCTCCCCTAGGTTTTGAAACAGAGTTACAAGATACAACAACTGTAAAGGAAAATATGAAGGAGATTGAAATGCCTTCATAAGAAATAGAAGTTCCTCAGATAGAGAGATCAAAGTCAAGGAAAGATAAGGAGTTGGAAACATCCCCAGAAATCTCTGATGATTTTCCCAAAAAAGTAGGAGGAATAGCATCAATGGAGCTTGAAAGTCCTATTACTTCTTTGACCCCTTTGCAGTCTACTTGTGGTAACCCCTAAATGAAATTCCTAAACGTTAATGATCTCGAACCTATTTCTAGGGATGAGATTCCTTCCTCTGATTACTTTTTCAGTAAAAAGAGGAAGGCTATCCTGAAACAGAAAATGAATCCAAGAGGAGACATGATGTTAAAAAGGCACAAGATCATCATAGATGGACAAAAACTTGAAGAGGGGGAATTCGCTACAGAAATAGCAAGCACAATGGGTGCCTTAGCATCGACAAATTTATACTCAGTGAGTAATTTGAGAACTATGTTGTAGCAGAAAGATCAGCTACAAAGTCAATTAAAGGAGACTGAAAGAAGTATCAGTCGGGAGGTAAATAAGGGTCTAGAATGAGCCAGATTCAATGACATTCAAGAGATTCAAAAAATGAAAGAAAGCTTAAATGAAGCAAACCTAAAGATATAGGTCAGTCAAGCACATGTCCTACAACAAGAATAAATGAATAGACAATTACAAAATAAGATTAATTCCATTCAAAATCAAGTGGTAGAGCTTGAAATCTTCCAAGCCCAGGTGTTGGAAATACATACAAAGATAGAAAAAGAGCAACATGGAGTGTTCTTTAAGCTGGAATTTATTTAGAATTACTTTCAGGAAGCAAGTAAATCCTTGGAGAGTATTCTCCTGAAAGAAAGAGAAGTGAAAGTAGCCAAAACAACTTTTTAAAAAGTAGTGGCTCTTTGAACAAAAGAGGAGGTCAGAGAGACTCAAAAGCTATCTGTTTCAGAGTAGATTAAAGGTGATATAATACTCAAGGTATGGGAGGCAAACCTCGCAGAAAACAAGAGAATAACTAGAGAGGTTAATGACGACTGTCAAGGAACTTTCGACCTTTTAGAGAAAGCTTCATTGAACATTGGAAGAAACCACTGTCCAGGGTTGTTAGGAGAAATTAACATTGGTAAGCATCAATTAAGATTCAAGGAGGATCTGGAAGAAATTCAGGTAGAGATCCCACAAATAAAGGTAATCAATGTCACTCAAATTGACAAATGGATAGTGATGCCGAACTTAAAGTTACAAACTATTAAGTTCACAAGAAAGATAATCAAAGACCGTCTGCCTGAACTACAGAGAAAGTTCTTCCTATTTGAGGTGAAAGATATTCCAGAAGCTCCCAGAGTTTTGGTGCAGTTTCTAGGAAAATGTATTCGCTGTCTTAAAACAGAAGAAGGAAGTTCATCAACGAAGACGTGAAATATTGTTTTGGATATTTTCATCATTGAAATAATAAAGAAGTTAAAATAGAAATGTAAACGATTCAACATTACTCATTTATGTAACCGTTGGTCTTCAAAAGTTAGTTAATCACTAACTAAAAAAGATTTGGTGATCATGTGTAAATATAATTTCACAAGACTGAGAAGGGGCTTTTTGTTTTTGGGGAGCCAATTGTATTAGAACTTTTCTGATTTACAGTGATATAGATAATGCAGAAGAGATTCTGAATTCTGTCAACTTGAAGCTATGTGTTCCTTTACTCTGTTTTCAATATCTTTCAACATTTTTCTTTTCATGTCTTTATAATGAATGATCAGCTATAGTTTAACTCAAACTTCTATTGTAGTTTGAATGTATTTAATTATCTAATCACTTACAATTTTTCCTCTGTGATTGCTATCAATAGTTGCAAGACCTGTAGGTCATTTGGATGGTTATATTTTATATTTCATTAGAAATCTCGTTTTTCTCTCCTTCTTCTATTATGATATGAGATTCTTTCATGATTAAAGCCTCATATTTTTCGACAACATTAATTTTGTTATTATTTTACTATTCTCAAATTATTTCAAGTACATGAAATAGCCTCTACTGTTATTGTGTTATTATTTTGAGTTCCAAAACTCCTTTTCTATTTCATCCCTCAAAACTGAAGTAACAAATCTTTAAACATTTTATAATTCAATAAAAGTTTACCCCCCCGTGACTGTCCCAAATAATAGACAGCCTAACATAGAACCTGGCCTTCAAGATCAAACTAGCATTGCTTTGAACTTATTTAATACTACCCTGCAAACAACAACTATTCGGGTCGAATTAGAATGCTCATGGGTAGTTATCGAGAGAGACATCAGCATCCAAGAGCAATGGGAAGCTAGACAGAGACAATTGAGAAACCAACTCTGATTTACCCTTCACAATTGATTCTTACCCCTTAATTCTCTTTATATTTTCGGATGCCTTGACGGTATACTTTAGAGCCTTAAAGTATAAACTCAGGAACAACATCTTTTTGGCGCCGTTTCCGAGGACCGAAGAAATGAAACTTTTCTCTGGGAAGAACGACATTGACACTTTCTTTCATTGATAGTGAACAAAGATAGAAAAAGCTTCTAAGGTTACCTTTATTTTTCACTTGGCGACTCCATGATAAGTAAATTGGCCTTTAGTTGAAATAACACCAGAAAGAACTTGGACGACAAGTAGACGTCGCCAGTCTCTGATATGGAAAAGATTTTCAAATCACGAAGATCCCTTAGACAAATCATTTCACCCATACATACTATTTGTCAGCCTGATTTTACACAGTTGAAAGTTAAGGAAACACTTGAGAGATATGTCTCACTTCCCCCTTCAAACAATAAATTCTCTTTTCCTGAAGTATATACCCAAAAATTTCATGAGCCTTCTCCTCATACACTCCGAGCTTCAACCTCAAATCCATTAATGGCTGCACACGGAGGTGCAGGAGCTGGGGGCAGTGCCCCAAGAGGACCAGTAGGTGGCCAAGCATCGCTTCCTGGAATCTTTGCTAAGGTAGCTTATAGATATGCCCCCCTTGTCCTCTCGTTCCCCTACACGACCTTCCCAAAAATTATATGAAAAGCCTTCCCAAATTTATAGGGGAAGGAGATTTAACCACTCAAGAAAACATAAATTTATTTGACCAATTTGTCGACATCCTTGGAATCAAACACGAAGATGTCTATTCTAGACTCCTCGTTTAGACTTTCGAAGGACAGGTGAGGACCTGGTTCCGAGCCTTAGCAGCAGGATCTCTAAGATCTTACGCAGAATTTGAAAACGCTTTTATGAGACAATGGGGGGAAAGAAGAGACCACCTCTATTACCTAACTGAATTTGGAGCCCTTAGAAAGAAAAACTCAGAATCAGTTCTCAAGTTCACACAAAGGTTTAACAAGTTGTATAATAAAATCCCGGTTGAGGTCAAACCTTCTCAACCCGCATCAAAGCTAACTTTCACTGGAGCCTTTGATCCTGATTTCGCTCTATTATTGAGAGAAAGGAGATCAACAAATCTCACGAAAATGCAAGATGATTCCCTAGAAATCGAATCGAACATGATGGCATCAGGGAAATTAAAAGCAAAAATAGAAACCGGGAACAAAGAAAGTAGGAAATTCAAAGAACAATGTGGATCCTCAGGATTGGGGAAATCCTTGAGAGATAAAATAGATGAGATGGCTAAGGTAATTACAGAACTGTCAAATAAGATCTAAAAAATGGAACTAGATAAATCAAAAAGGGATAATTTTCCTAGGAAGGATTTTAGAAGGAATCCTGATCCTCGGGCCCCACAGAAAACAATTAAGAATGAGGATCAAAAAATTCCAACCCCCTTCAAAAGTGAAAACTTCATTGGAGAGGAAGACCTAGAAGATTTTGAAGAGTTAGATGAGGATATAAATAATCTTGGCGACGATATTAAATCACCCTATTTATCAAGACAAGATTACGAAAAATCCTTAAATAAATAAATTAGATCGGAAGACGATGTTAGCAACAGTACTTCTGAAGATTTGACCTATCAGGATATCGCAGATGATATTATAGCCGAACTACATGAGAAATACAATTTAAKACCTAGGAACAAGAGTCTTCCAACCGCCCCAACAAAAAATATCTTGCCTAGGGGCGAAACTGATGAAGCGGCTCCAAAGGTTGCTGAGAAACAGATTGCAAAAACCCACACCGTTGACATGCATCTTGTCAAGTCAAAGTCAGTAGGAACACCCGCCATGAAAACACAGGTCCCTGTGAGTGAAACCAAATCCGTACCATAAATAAAAGCTGAAAAGAAAGGAATGGTGGCCCCAAACATAGAGAGCGACAAGGCCCTGGGAAATTTTAGTCTGGAAAATGAAATAAACAAAATCAAAATCCCTATCCCACTTTTTGAACTGGCTAAAAATCCCATATACAGAAAACAAATTGCCAAGATGATTAGCTTTTCAGAAGACGAAATCCAAGCCGATGTCATCAACTTAGAAGATGACAAGCCAAACATAGTTTTTGGTCCACATTTTGAAGGAGTGAAAGACACTGTTGCCCCCTTCTATATCACGTTATCCTTGTTCGACCACCTACTCCATAACTGCATGCTAGATTCTGGAGCATCCCACAATGTGATGCCTAAAGCCATTATGGATAAATTAGGTCTCGAAATCACTAGGCCTTATAGAGATTTATATTCATTTGATTCAAGAAAAGTCAAATGCATAGGCATGATTAAAGACTTGGTGGTAAACCTGGCACAAATACCCGCAAAAAGAATTCTTATGGATGTAGTGGTCACCGATATCCCTCTGAAATATGGTATGCTATTATCTAGGTCATGGGGCACCAAGCTTGGAGGATCTCTCCAACTTGACATGACATATGCTACGATTCCAGTTTTTGAGGACAGTACACGTGCTTATACAGAGAAACTAGATTGGCTTTCATGGTAAGCGATCCACAAAACCAAAAGAACCACCTTGTATATATAGCTGATCAAGATTTAGGTAATTGTATCTTATCCATTGATGGCAATATTGATATAGATATAGATGAAAGTTGTACAGAAGAGAAAACAGAAAAAGAAAAAAGAAAAAAAAATGTATATAACACTGGTGGAAGATGTTTTTTGATGGTGCTTCATCTTACTTTGGAGCTGGAGCAGGGGCACTCCTTGTGGCTCCTGATGATCAATTTGTAATCCCCTTTTCCTATAGGCTACAGTGGAATGTGGACTGCACAAATAATGTATGCGAGTATGAAGCCTTAGTGTTAGGGTTAGAAGCCGCTAGGAGAATGAAAATAAAAAACCTCAAAGTTTTTGGTGACGCTGAGCTAATCGTAAAATAGGTAAACCGACAGTATCAGACCAAACATCCTAGGTTAAGGTCCTACAGGAATTGCGTCTAGGATCTGATCGAAAATTTCTTCTCCTCTTTGAAGGTTCATTTTGTTCCAAGGACTAAAAACCAACAGGCTGATGCGTTAGCCAAAGCAACCTCAACATTTACACCTCCCACCGCTTTTAAACTGAAGTACCACATACAAATGAAACACCGACCTTCTATACCAAATAATGTACAACATTGGCAAGTTTTTGAGGATGATGAACAGCTTCGCAAATTTTTAGAATCAATAGATGAGTTTTTCGAAACACATACTGATCAAGAAAACAAAAATGATCCTATTTGGATCATGCAGGAAGGGGAGGATCCTCAAGAGTTCCACGATAAAATCATGAATCACCGAATGCTCGTTCTTAAAAATAACCAGATCCCCAAGGGCCTGATTCCCTTGGAAAGATTATTCAATCAAGATGATATCCCTTTAAGATACACTCTACAACCTCAACCTAAAGAGGTTTAGGACTGTGACATAGGTACTAAAGAAAACCCTCAGTTGGTGAAACTATCTAAATATCTGTCCCTAGAAACCAAAATTAAATACGCGGAGTTGCTTAGAAAGTACAAGGACGTTTTCGCTTGGTCATATGAAGAGATGAGAACCTATGACACCATTGTGATTGAACATAAGATACCCCTGAAGCCCGATGTCAAACCCTTTAGACAAAAACTTAGACAAATCAACCCTATTTTATTGTTCGTGGTCGAAAGGGAAGTCAAAAATCTACTGGATGCAAAAATAATCGTACCACTGAGATACTCCGATTGGGTAGCAAACCTGGTCCCGGTTAGAAAGAAAAGCGTGGAAATTAGACTGTGTGTTGATTTTAGAAATCTAAATAAGTCCTCCCTCAAAGACAATTACCCCCTACCCAAAATGGATCACATTTTAGAAAAAGTAGTTGGGGAAAATAGGATGTCGATGATCGAAGGGTTTTCCAGGTACAATCAAATTGCCGTCAATGAACACGATAAAGAAAAAACAACCTTCACCACCCCTTGGGGTACATTTATATATGACAAGATGCCTTTTGGTTTAATGAATGCAGGTGCTACTTTCCAACGTGCTATGGATATCACTTTCATTGGCAAAAGGGACAAATTTGTGGTTATCTATCTTGATGATCTAACCATTTTTTCTAAATTTGATGAAGATCATCTGATACATCTCAAGTAGACGTTTGAGAAATGCCACAGGTTTGGTTTGTCTTTAAACCCCAAAAAGTCTCACTTTGCTATCAAAGAAGGTAAACTCTTGGGCCATATTGTGTCTCGAGATGGAATTAAAATTGATCCTAAAAGAGTTGAAGCTATAGACACAATAAATATCCCTAGGAATGTAAAAGAGATTCAGTCATTCTTAGGAAAAATAAATTTTTTGAGGAGATTTATCCCAAACTTTGCTAAAATCGTGAAGTTGATCACATATACACTAAAGAAAAAAAAACGAAGTGAAATGGACAGTAGAAGCCAAAGCATCGTTTGCACGCATCAAGAAGGTTATAAGCGAGGCACTCGTACTGGAAAGCCCTGATTATCTAAAGGATTTTCTTATTTTCTCATTCGCCTCTGAACACACACTTGCCGCGGTATTCCTCCAGAAAAATGAAGAAGGTTTCGAGTAACCGATAGCCTTTTTTAGCAAAAGTCTTAGAGACGCTGAACTCATATATGATATAATGGAAAAACAAGCATATGCTATGGTGAAGGCGTTAAAGGCTTTCATAACCTACGTGTTGCATTCCAAGGTAATTGTGTATGTACCCACTAGCTCTGTAAAAGACATTTTGGTTCAGTCCGATAGTGATGGCAAAAGAGGACGGCGGCTTGCCAAAATTCAAGAATTCGACCTGGAGATAAAACCAACGAGACTAGTAAAGAGACAAGGTTTGGCTAAACTCTTAACTGAATCAAATTTCAGAGCTCTTGGAATAAATGGCCTACAGGGAGGTGAAGAGTGTGTGGACATGAACGAGCTCGATGAAAAAATAACTGAAATCAGAATCAAAGAGAAGTTTGCTTCATCAGATTGGTACAAAGACATAGTTTCCTACCTGTTGACCTTGAAGTGCCCAAGTGACTTACCCCCATCTAAAGCCAGAACGCTGAAGCTGCATGCGGTCAAGTACTATATATCCGAAAGACAATTGTATTGGAAGGACCCACTTGGCTTTCTGTTGTTTTGTTTGGTTGAATCAGAAACAGAGAAGGTCATAAGCCAATTTCGTGAAGGAGTGTGTGGAGGACATCACGCTTGGAGGGAAATGAATTATAAGATCCTGAGGGCAGGATATTATTGGCCCAAACTTTTCTCAGACGTCAACGCCAAGGTCTGAGCCTGCAACCCTTGCCAATTGTTTGCAGGCAAGCACAAACTCCCAACGATGTCATTGGTTCCAGTCAAAACGGAAGCCCCTTTTCAGCAATGGGGATTAGATTTCATAGGCGAAATTAATCCTCATTCTAGCGCTCAACATAAATGGATCTTGACTGCTACAGATTACTTCACCAAATGGGTGGAGGCTATTCCAACTAGAAGGGCTACGGATTTAGTGGTAATAGATTTCTTAGAAGAGAACATTATGTCTAGATTCGGCTGCCCCCGAAAGATAGTCACGGATAACGCCCAGGATTTTAAATCCATGGCTATGGTCATTTTTTGCCAAAAGTACAATATCGTGCTTGGTCATTCCACGACATATTACCCCCAGAAAAATGGGCTGGCCGAATCTTCAAACAAGAGCCTAATCAATATAATTAAGAAGGTGTTGAATGAAAACAAGAAATCTTGGCATGTGCATTTGAAATACGCTTTGTGGGCAAATCGGATAGTCACAAAAAAGTCTATTGACACTTCTCCTTTCCAAATGGTGTACGAGACCGACGTAGTATTACCTATAAATCTAGCGCTTTCCGTAATGAAACTTTGGCAAGATGAGAAAGAAGAACCAAATCATGTCACAAGAAGAATAAATTAGCTGATTGAAGTCCAACAACACAAGGCCGAAGTGGACGAAAGGTTACAGAAATACCACGACAACATGAAAGCGCTATTCGATCATAAGGCCAATGACAGTGAATTTATCCCCAGAGATTTGGTTTTAAAATAGGATGCTAGGAAGGAAGACTCGGCAAAACATGGTAAATTCGATCACATCTGGTACGGACCGTTCAAGGTTACAGCTCCTGAAGGAAAAAATTTGTTTCTGTTAGAGAATTTGGACTGTAAAATCCTCAACGCCCTTGTCAACAGGAATTATTTAAAACACTATATGAGATAATTGGTTCCCAAAATTCCCATTGTATATACCAGTTTGTGTTTTTTTTATTTATTTCATAATTTTCTTTGGTAAGTCTACCTTCA
This sequence comes from Picea mariana, assembly GCA_032191745.1. Classification (NCBI taxonomy): domain Eukaryota; kingdom Viridiplantae; phylum Streptophyta; class Pinopsida; order Pinales; family Pinaceae; genus Picea; species Picea mariana. The sequence continues at coordinate 11,353 of JASDQU010239772.1, forward strand.
TAAAAAATAAAATAGGTCAATGTTTTTCTAGAAGTAGGAATACGAAATTTTCAATGCATTCAATTCTTTTAAAGCCCTGACTCTTCGTGTTGTTCCCTTACAGGATCCCGGCTTGCATCCCAAACAAGCGAAAGGAGCAAATAGACAACCATATATCGGAAGATAAATTCGCCGAAAACAGGTGATAGAAAAGATTTTTCGTTATTTCAAAAGAAAACAAAAATGGTAAGGCAAAGGTGTGAATTCCAGAGAAGTCTTTTTTTCAAACGAAGGTCTCTAAAGTGCGGTGATGGTCTCGTAAGTGTGATATGTCACTAAAAGAACGAGTTATTACTCTGGGTCCTAAGAGTTTCACCTAAATAAAGATAAGAGGTAATTAAAATAAGTAGAGAAAGTAAAACGTCTCCGAGAAAGGGTTCCAAGAGTTGGGTTTAATCCATGACCCCTATTTTTCGATTTCCAGGTCTTTCTCTGTCGCCCCTTTCTACCCTCGGTTTTTCCTTCTTAAAAAACCAATCATCTTTCTGAGTTTCCCACAAAGGGAGAAGAGATTATGTCTTAGCTTTGGAAGCTGGAAAACAGATCTTAAAAGGTAAGCCAGTCCTCATAACTCCTCACTCTTCGACTAAACAAAGTTATGCGTAGGCTAATCCTGACTCTGCTAGGTTTCTTAACAATTTTATAAGGATTGAGGCTTGCTCGAAGGAAAGACCCTGGAAGTAATCTTTCCCATTTTCCCTGCGGGCTAAGGTGCTGTGAAAGTTAAGAGAACGTTGGTCCGGGGTAATCAAAGCAAGTTGACAGACCTCCACTGCAAATTTTACACAGATATCATCCCTGGTATACTTGGTACAACTGATTGCCCCCACTTCGTGTTCAAAAAGTAAAATATAAGACAGATGGTGAAAGGAAATTCATATTTGATTGCCCCCATCTAGTCCAAGAATATGATGAAAGGAAATTCATAAATGATTTCCCTCATCTCATCATTTAAATGCATAATTATGATTCGAAGTGGTGAAAGGAAATTTAGTAAAAAGGGACAGATAACTTCACTGGGGTACTAAACAGGATCACTGGCAGTGAAGCAATATCTGAGGTATCTGTAAGGCTGTCATACTTAAATTTCACTCTACTCTGGTTACCAACCTTTTCCAAACCGGATCTGCATACCAAGTTTAGACAGGGCTCCCAGATTAAAAGCATGAAATTTACTTCGTTTGATGCAAGCCAAAAGCCGCAAGATCTGTTGGATTTCCTAGGATTGTTTTGATCATCTTAAAGTAGACCTAAATTCAGTAGCGAGAAGGAGAAGATCATGAATGGGGCTGCAGCTGAATTTACAACGTTGGGAGTTTTGAAAAGCTTTTCAGAAGTAAAAGATGAAATCTCTTTTTCCCTTTGTATCTCCTTTCTAAGCAAGTTCTGCAGAAAGAAGCCTTTGACTCCATTTACCCAATAAAGGCACTAAGTCTACTCGTTCTCCTCATCCCACAAGGAGACGAAGTCCCCAATTGGAGCCTATGTTGAAACAGTTTTTAAAGTTTTTATCTCTAAGACTAAAACTTTCATTTTTCGGGTTTCGGATTTTCATAAAGCATAACCCTCGCTATCATTTCCAAAAGCCCGGTACCGAAATCCCAACAAGCTTAATTCTTTAAATAATCAACGACAAAAAAAACCAAAAGTGTTTTAAAAGTCCTGACGCGCATTCTGTAAAGTTATTTTAAATCACGATAATTTAAACCCTAGAGGAGTTGATTAACAATATTTAAACCTTTCAGGATTTGGGTCTACTCAAAACCATATGTTTTCCATACATATTGAATCACGAAATCTCGATCCCCGATTTCTCGAAAGAATGGAAGTTAGTTTTTAATCCTGATTAATTAATTTACTAATACGAAAGTTAAGGACTAACCTAATCTCATCGTGATTTCACAATTTCGGGAATCAGGGTTTAGCAATGACTTACCCCATGTATCCATGATCCCCGAAATGTGAAGTCGCGAACCATAATCAACATTTAAATTGAACTAACTTTGTTTTAAAAAACATGATTAACGGTAATTAAACTTCTTAGGTATTTTCTCATTTTCGGTACCGTTGAATGAAATCTTATGAATTTTGAATCTTGGATTGTTGGAATACGGCCACACTAATAACGAATAACTGATGATTTATGTGACACTAATGTGTATCTCAAAAATATTCACTGCATTTAAGGTATTAAGTTCTTGTCAATTGCATTAGTACCTTCACCATTAAATGAGTTAAAAGAGAATTAAAGGTCTGTATTTCGCAACTTATCCTGGTTCATGCTATCAGGTGTAATATGCATTCAACTAAACTCATATGTTTCTTTTTTGTGACAGGTTTTCCTTCTAACATAAAGCTATGGCGCCAAAGACAGCACCGAAGAAGAGTGAAGATATAGAGGAGATGCGTAACCCAGAAGGAGATATCATATCCGACACTACGCCACACGCCATCAACTCAATTAAATCCTGGAGAGAAATCTATGAACTCTTGGGTTTCAAAATCAAAAAATCTTTTGCTGATTTCGAGAATCACCTTCAGGATATAGCGGAATCAAAGCTTCATAAGATCACAACACGCCCTCAACTCATGGCATACAACGACATGATCAATTAAGCCTTGGAGAAGGTTGATATCCCGACGAGAAGCATTTTAAATGATCAAGTGGTCATTGTCGGCTCATTCAGGCCAGAGCATATACAAGTAATGTACAAACTCTCACCAAATCCTAAGTACATTTATAATGTCGAATTTACAGTTGAGTTTCAAAGGAAGGAGTGTACTGAGGCAGACCTAACTTATCTCGATTTAATCAAAGTATGGTGGAGATGTCCATCGAAATTTAGGGCCGATACCCATGGAATTTATGCCACAACATCTTTGAATGAGTACATGGTCTATGTAGCCATTATGTTGTGTAGACTCTTCGGGAAAAAGAATCCCTGCCATTTCCCTGCAGAATGGGTGCCCCTTTTAGAAGAAGCATCAGAAGAATACACTTTTAACTGGAGCAAGATTTTGTTTGATAACCTAGCCCAAGAGGTTTCAAATTATAGAGTTGCAAGATCTAAAGGTCAGCCAGTGGCCTTTTACATGTTGGCGTACATCATGGACGCAATATAATTTGTGACTCCATTTACCCTGATGAATTGGAGTTGGAACATAACCTGCCTCGAACCCATTCACAAGTATCACTCTGTGCTATGGGAAGAAAATGCTAAGAATGCATTTTACGAAATTTTTCATTTCATAGTAATTCCAATGCATAAAATGTTTTATGGTTGTGAACCCCCTCGCATTTCTGAGACAGTCTCAGAAAACCTCAAAGCAATAGTCCACTGGTTCATCAATGAAAACTTCTCTTACACTAGGGTTTATGGGTGCTCAATCCCCCCTCATGCGCTTCCAAAATTCCTCCCAGATAGACTGGTGTGTAGAGAGGTAGTGCACCAAATAGTAAAAGGCAGTGTTGGAATAGAGCTAAAGGTAGCTCAAAAGAAGTCCTGGCCAATCTTCCCTGTACATATCGAGAAATTTTCATTGCAAAACCTAGGCCATTCTAAAGTGGAATCCGAAGGACTAGAAGAAGTTAAACTGGTAAATATCGAACATAAAAAACATGACCCTTATCAACTAGTGAACAGACATTTGATGAACAGCAATATGAAAGCTTATGAACATGAAAAGTCTGTTTATGATGATATATTCAAAGAGGTTAAAGCCCATGAGGAGGTATTGAATAGGGTACGAGCCTCATCACCCGACTTACAGACTAGTTTCATGTCCTTCCAAAGTCACAGGCGAAGTTGTTTGCCAAAGATTTTGCAAGGTGAATCCACGAACCCCCCTCCAGAGCAGGAAGGGCGTCCCCTGGGTTTTGAAACAGAGTTACAGGATACAATAGCTGCAAAGGGAAATATGAAGGAGATTGAAATGCCTTCACAAGAAACAGAAGTTCCTCAGACAGAGAGATCAGAGTCAAAGAAAGATAAGGAGTTGGAAACATCCCCATAAATCCTTGAGGATTTTCCCAAAAAGGTAGAAGGAACAACATCAACGGAGCTTGGAAGTCCTATTACTTCTTTGACCCCTTTGGAGTCTACTTGTGGTAACCCCCAAATGAAATTCCTATACATTAATGATCTCAAATCTATTTCTAGGGATGAGATTCCTTCCTCTGATTACTTTTTCAGTAAAAAGAGGAAGGCTATCTTGAAACAGGAAATGCATCCAAGAGGAGACATGATGTTAAAAAAGCACAAGATCATAGTAGACGGACAAAAACTTGAAGAGGGGGAATTTGCTACAGAAATAGTAGGCACAATGGGTGCCTTAGCATCGACAAATTTATACTCTGTGAGTAATTTGAGAACTATGTTGCAGCAAAAAGATTAGATGATAGCTCAGCTACAAAGCCAATTAAAGAAGATTGAAAGAAGTATCAGTCGGGAGGTAAACAAGGGTCTAGAATGAGCCATATTCAATGACATTCAAGAGATTCAAAAATTGAAAGCAAGCTTAGATGAAGCAAACCTGAAGATACAGGTTAGTCAAGCACATGTCCTACAACAAGAAGAAATGAATAGACAATTACAAAATAAGATTAATTCCATTCAAAATCAAGTGGTAGAGCTTGAAATATTCCAAGCCTAGGGGTTGGAAATACATACAAAGATAGAAAAAGAGCAACAGGGAGTGTTATTTAAGCTATAATTTATTTAGAATTACTTTCAGGAAGCAAGTAAATCCTTGGAGAGTATTCTCCTGAAAGAGAGAGAAGTGAAAGTAGCCGGAACAACTTTTCAAAAAGCAGTGGCTCTTTCAACAAAAGAGGAGGTCGGAGAGACTCAAAAGCTATCTGTTTCAGAGTAGATTTAAGGTGATATAATACTCAAGGTATGGGAAGCAAACCTCGCAGAAAACAAGAGAATAACTAGAGAGGTTAGTGACGACTGTCAAGGAATTTTTTACCTTTTAGAGAAAGCTTCATTGAACATTGGAAGAAACAACTGTCCAGGGTTGTTAGGATAAATTAACATGGGTAAGCATCAATTAATATTCAAGGAGGATCTGGAAGAAATTCAAGTAGAGATCCCACAAAAAAAGGTAATCAATGTCACTCAAATTGACAAATGGATAGTGATGCCGAACTTAAAGTTACAAACTATTAAGTTCACAAGAAAGATAATCAAAGACAGTCTGCCTGAACTATAGAGAAAGTTCTTCCTATTTGAGGCGAAAGATATTCCAGAAGCTCCCTGATCCAGGGGATCAAATTTTGCTCAAAATTCAAAGTGCTCGGAATCGCTTCAAATTGGACAGGAGCATAGGCCTCGTCGTCACGAACCCAATGCAACTTGTTTGGGTTCAAACGGATG
>JASDQU010239774.1:0-16759 GCA_032191745.1 Picea mariana
TTGATATATTATTCATAGGATCAATCCCCATTGTGGATTGATCATGTCAGTTATTGTAATAGGACCAAATCCCCTTTTGTGGATTGGTCAAAAGACAATTGTAATAGGCAGAATAAGAAGTCGACCCTAGCAGATATTAAAGAGGCCCAGAAATATAATAAAGGTGGGTTTACCCACCCAGTTTGAAAAGTCGGCCTTGCCAGTGAAGAGACACTTCACACATGCCAGACTTGTATAAATAAGGAGGCTAGCGCCTCACTTAGACACACAACTCACTTCCTCATTTTGAGAGACAAGTTCAGATCTGCTGCTAGAGAAGAAGGAGAGAGAGAGTGGCACATATATGGGAGAGGACTTTCTGTATTAGTTTAAGAGATTTCTTGGCATTGTATTGGCTATCCATATTAAGGAAGTTTTGTTGGGTTTTCTTCCCCTAGAGGGTTTCCCAGGATAAATGTTGTGTCTCTTGTGATTGTGTATTTCTCAGTGATCTTGGATTATGTTATTGTTATCTAATGAAATGAAAACATCTATAATAATGGCTTAAACATTAATAGATCTACCACTCTCTCTCTCGAGTTGGGTATCCCAACTCTCACAAGAAAAACTAGTCAGAATTTCTATAGCATAACCTTACTCAAACCAATCATGATCCATTCCTCCTCTCGGCCATTTCTTTTATAGAATTTTTCTTAGTGACCACTTGCCATTTGCACATTAAATTGATTTTTTTTAATTAATTAGGAATTATTTGTTGAACACACTGCCCACACTAAGAGGGGGGGGTGAATTAGTGTGTGGACTTTTCTAACTTTTCTTCTTCTTACAAGTTAGCAGTTAAAACATAATTGAATAGATTAAGAACAATTAAATCATAATCACAATGGACAAGAGATACCAGATGTTTGTGTAAGATTTTGTATAATTGATATGTACATATATGTGAATATAGTGATATGAATTTTCCCAGCACCAACTATTTTGTATAAGCACCAACTGAAGTAAGGAGCACCAAATCCTCAGAGAGCACCAACTCTCCAACAAGACCTAGCTTGACACAAGACCCAACTTGCTGATAGAACGCAGTCTATCCAACTAGAGTTCATATAGTAGTTCAACCAACTCTAGTAGAAGTGATCCATTATTGAATTAATTCTATTTCATGATCAGAGGTATACCATCAACACTCATCACTGCACTTCATATTCACTCTGAAATTCATGCCTTCTTCACTTCGTCTTTCCTCTGATATTCGCACCTTCTTCACTTCGTCTTCTCTTTGATATTCGCACGGACCTCAGGTCTGCATCCCCTTCATTTTTCTCCGCAAGCCGCTCTTCCTTGGTGAGCCTCTCTTTTCCACAAGCTCGTATACTTCCTTAAGCACTCAATCGAGTGAACCAATCATGTTTGTATTTATAGTTTCTTATGCTCAAAACTTATTTAAGTTATTGAGCCGACTTGTGCAACAAGTTATAACTAACTTGTTCATTTACAACAACTTTTGGGACCACCAGGGATCATCGTTTTGGGTCTTCAACTTTAAACCAAGAAACCCCTTTTCCTTCATAAATCGATCACAGGATGGATTGATTTCCTTCGTCTCTGTGATAACAGAAATAGGTGTTTCCTTCAAACCATGTTCATATGATCATAGGCATAGAACCACAGGCTTATCAATTTAAGTGACACATTCCATTCAACCTTTTAAATCTCTTTACCATATGACCAATGGAGTTAATCAGAAATTAGGCGATAGAGCGCTTGAGTGCTTATCAATTCAGTGGTCAAAATTCAATCTCTGATGAGATGGACGATTGTCGGGACTTCGGAAGTTTGCCCTCCGGATCTTCGAGACTTCGCAACTTTTAAAATCTCTCGAAGCAGATTTTTCCGAACAAATTAGACAGTTCTCATTATATCACAGAGCCGGATCAATGGTCATATTTGATCCTTACATCACTTAATCCGATGGCTAGGACTTAATCAAGCATTGAGATGGATGGCCACCAATTACTTCGGGACTTTGGCTATTATGATTACGCTATCCTTCCATTGTATTATGATCAACGATTGAGAGTACACCCAACATCAGATCGATGGTCGAGATCTCCTTCAGGTCTCTGGACTTCGGAGATTTCAAATCTCAACCCCTTCTTTCCTCCGTACGTCAATCTTCTGGAGCTGTCAATCCACTGATGCATGTCCCTTTCGGATCAACGGTCGAGATCTCCTTCGGGTCTCCAGACTTCGGAGATTTCAAATCTCAACCCCTTCTTTCCTCCGAAGTGATCACCTGTTGAGTAAGTCATAAGTTGTGGAGACCGCTTGTTGTCGATTAATACTTCCACATACACTATCCTTCCACTATAGCAGATCAACGGTCGAGAATGCTCCCGAAATGATCTTCAGATCAGACGTCTCATGTCAACTTTGGGACTTCAGGACTTTGGGCAAGTGCAAGTGGTAAAACTCCCGAAGTAAAACTCTTGTAGTGACGTAACTTGCTTATGTCACTTGATGATGTGTCATGAGCTGAGTATCTGCCAAGTGTCACTCTAATGCATGATTTGCACGTACCTAAAATGCGGATTCATCTTGACACTTGTCGTTCTCTAACTGTGCCATGTGTCCTTGTTGACATAGTATTGATGACGTGGATCTCATTATGTGGCACATGTTCATCTCCTTGATCTAACGGTCAGAATAGTATCCGAAGGGTATCTCAGATCGACGGTTGAGAGTGACTTCAGAACTTTGGGACTTCGAGACTTTTGACATTTCTTGGTGGTGAAACTTTCGAAGTAATTCTCCCGGAGTGACATAACTTATTGACGTCACTTGTTGACATGGCACGAGCCAATTTCCTCTTGACACATGTCATTATATGATTATGCCGTGTGTATTTATTAACATGGTCTGCCACATGTCCTTGTTGACATGGTCTTCCACATGTCCTTGCTGACGTAGTCTGCCATACATCCTTGTTGACGTGGATCTTCTGACGTGGTCTGCCACGTGTCCTTCCTGATGTGGTCTACTGACATGGTCTACCACATGTCCATGCTGATGTGGTTTTTTGACATAGATCTCCCTAATCTAACAATCATTGTATGTTCTCCAGATCTGATGGTCCTTATTCATTTCAGATTTCCGACTCTCCAAGCTTCGGGTCTTTCAAATCTCACACTAAAAAATCTGAAGCGAGATTTTTCTGAAGCTTAACCTCCTCACATATTTATAANTCATGATCCTAGATCGATGGCTCGATCTGTCTACGATGCAGCCCTTCTAGCTTATCATGTCCTTCCACTTAGAGTGATTCAACAACTGATGGAAATTCGCATAGATGAGATCTCAGATCTTTTACCTCGCTTATCCTATCCTTCCACTCAAAATGATTCGACGACTGACGGGAATTCAAGTTTGACCCGATGGCTGATGGGTATTCCGATAATCGAACTCTCATCCCTTTTACCTCTCTTAACCTATCCTTCCACTTTAAAATGATCTGACGACTGACGGGAATTTGGGTTGGATCTGACGGCTGAAGGGTATTTGGATATTCAAATTCTCAACCCTTTCAGCTTATCCTGTCCTTCCACTAAAATGTGATCCAACGGTCATGAAGACACTCGAAGAAGATCCACAATAAAGGATGATTGTGGAACCACAACTTGTGTGTGGTTTAACTCGTCACCAAAACTCCGCAATTTGAAGTTGTGCATTGTTGGTGAGTCAACCACAATCGTCGATCTTTGAGGCTATAAGATCTTACGGTCCTGAGTAATTGCGGGATTGGAAATAGCACAATCTTTAAATCTCATTTTGATCTCTGCAATTTATCCCTATCATTGATCTGGAGATTACACATCTGACAGTCATGACTTAATCTGAATTAAACGGATTGTTTGTTGGATCAACCACAGTCATCGATATTCAAGTCTATGAGATTTGACGATCTAGACCAATTGTGGAATTGAAACTGGCGAGTCATTTAATTCTCCTTCCGATCTCCACAATATATCCATGTCGTTGATCTTGCTTGCAAATCTAACGGTCACGATCCTCCAGCGGTCCTCAAGCCCACAGTCACTCATATGACCAACGTCTGTAATATTAGATGATCAACACAGTCAATTTCTTGATCGGACAGCTGCTGAGGCTTCTCACTCTGATCGAACGACTGTTGAGGCTTCTCACTCTAAGATTATGCTTTTCCTTCCGATATTTGATCTCTGCATTTTCTAACCCTCCTGAGATTTTATCATAGGAACATTGTTGATCCTATCGTAATCAACAATAATCATGAATTACTTCATATTGTTAGCTTCTTTTGCTAACTGATATACTGTGAAATGCGCTCTTTCTTCTAAACTTTGATCTTCATTTGCTTATGTGTTGTATTTTCCCTTCTGAACTTTGATCTTCATATTGTTCACTTCTTCTTCTAACTGATATATTATTGACATCAATGACAATCTCATCTACGGTAAATCACATTGATAATTCATCAGAACAACAAATCATCACATCGACTATTAACATCAATGATAATGTGTCCAACAATCTCCCCCTTTGTCATTAAGGGCAACACACTAACTTCATATACAAAACTCCCCCTGTGATGATGTTTTCCTCTTATGAATTTTTCTCTCCCCCTTTGACATCAATGGAAAAGGGTTTTTCCTCCTGTGGTAAAGCTCTATGTGTTACTGACTAGAATATGAACTTGGGTAACTCTTCCTACAATCATGTTTTGCCTGCCATAACTGAATGACTCCCCTTTTCAATATGCTCTCTCTCTGCTTCTGACTACACTCCCCCTTTGTTTCTGAAAAGGTAACTCTTCCTAACAAGGTTTCTTCCCCTGTTAATTTACTAACTTCTTATCTCAGTTGACTGGGTTTTTTGTGTTTCAAATCGGTAGTCTTCTTGATATCAATTTTTTTGTAGTGATCAAGTCTTTTCAAAACTTAATCTAATTACTTTCTTATTTACTAACCAAAATACTTCCCGTGAGTTTTTACTGACTGTTCTCCCCCTTTGTTTCTAAAAGGGTAGATTTTTCTGACAGGGTATCTCCTCTTGTTATCTCTACAGGATGTCATGTACATCATTTTGTATATCAGAATGTTATTTTTGTGGATGGCGTTGTCCTACTGGAACACTGCGCAATTGTAGCTCACATTATTCAAACAACTCTTGGATCTGCCCATTGATTCTCATCGATCTCTAACCAGATGTATCCATCTTTATCCAAGATGCTTCTTTATTGTACATTGCTCTAAAGTTGTCTGAGAAAATTTATACTATGTTTGTCACATGACTGCAATTCTTTTTGCAGTAATTAACTTCACTCTTGTTCACTTGTCCAGTCTTTGCTATCCACATCTGTGAGTGTCCTAGTTTCTTGAAATTTTTTCTCTGATCTTCTATTACTGCAACTTCATTTTTCTTCTATGTTCCATTTACTCCTTTTTTCGTACTATATGAAGCATTTCTCATTGATTGTTTTCCTGAGTTCCAACAGTTATAGGCTTTGTGGCCATATCCACCACAACTATAGCATCTCATAGTGTAACAATGTGCAGCAATATGTCCAACATGATTGCAGTTCCAACATGTTATACTGTTGTTGAACCTACCAACCTGTTTTCTTCCATGATGCCTACAATTTAAAGCTTTATGACCATATTCATTACAAGAAAAACAATAACTCTTAAAAACACTCTCATACCTTCTTTGATTCATCCATGAAGGTGTATCTCTTCTAAAATTGCTTTGAGGTGTATGATTAGCTTTTGGATGTCTTCCTTGATCTGATCTTCTAAATTTTGTAGTGTTGATTTTATTTATTGAACATGAAGAACCTGAGTCATACCTGCTTTCACTTTTTACAAATGAAGGAGCTTTGTTAGACCTGTCTTCATCTTTTACAAATGAAGGACCTGTGTCAAACCTATTTTCACCTTTTACAAATGAAGGACCCGCATCAGGTTTCTTAGGAGTACTGATTTCTTCCTTGTTGTATCCAAGACCAGATTTTTCATTTGGTGATATCTGACTATTCAAGATCTCATCCAAGGTCATGGAGTTGTTCAAGAACTTGATTTGAGTGTTTGACTTTTCAGCCTTCTTTCTAAGATTCACAACTTATGCTTCCATCTCATGACAGGATTCTTCCTTTTTGTTCAACCGGTTCCTCACTACCTCCTCTCTCCTTTTGGCTTCTTCAAATTGGATTTTAAGATTGACATAGCTTTCCCTTAGTTCTTTTAGTTCTGCAAGGTTTTTTCTTGGTTCATCATCTTCCTTCTTTTCTTCTTTTGCTTGACTAATTTCATTTTTCAGTCTCTCGATCTCCTCTTTCTTTTATTTTGTTAGATCAGTAACTTTTGTCTTCAATCTTCTTTTTTTTCCAACTGAATTTTTTGCTCAAATATGATTTCTTCATTATCTTTGAGCTTTTCTTGTAATTCCAGGATATGCCTTTGATTGCTAAGCTCATCATCTTCCTTCTTCTTTTCTTTTGCTTGACTGATTTCATTTTTCAGTCTCTTGATCTCCTCTTATTTTTCTTCTAACTGATTATCCTGCTCATATATTATCTTTTCATTGTCCTTGAGCATTTCCTTTATTTCCAAGATATGTTTTTGACTCTGTTCAAGAAATTCTTTAGTGTAGTCATGAAGATAGCTATAGTCTGAATCATTATGGTCATAGCAGTATTCGCAGAGACTCCAATCAACCTTTTGTTTGGCCTTTGATAGTTCTTCTTATACTTCTTCCATGAGATATATGCTAACAGAACATTCTTTTATTGTATATGAGTCTTCTTCTTTACTTGTAGGGAAGGATTCAATATCAACATTATTGCAATCGAAATAATGTGGAGAGTCTTTACCTTTATTGATGGTTGACTCTTCCTCTTCATCCTTGATAGGAATGCCTTATGTGTCTTGTCTTTTGATTTGATACATCTCTTCTAACTTCAACCATAAGTCTTTGGTGGATGTGCATATTCCTATGCTTGCTTTGATGGTATCTGATAATCCATTGAGAATAATCTTCAGTGCCACTTCATTGTTCTTCCTTACTCTTCTTTGGACTGTAATCTTGGATAGATTCTTTGAGGTAGTTAAGTCTCGGGGATTGCTTACTAATGAATTCCAAACTTCAGATCCGTTTGACTTCAAATACGGTTTCGTATTTTCTCTCCATGAGGAATAATTTGTTCCATCAAATAAGGGAGCTTCAATTGCAAAGAGAGCCATCTGTCCACCCATTTCTTCGGGATCTACCTTCCAGTGGTTAAACTATGTTGAAGGAACCCGCTCGGATACCAATTGTTGAACACACTGCCCACACTAATAGGGGGGGTGAATTAGTGTGTGGACTTTTATAACTTTTCTTCTTCTTACAAGTTAGCAATTAAAACATAATTGAACAGATTAAGAACAATTAAATCATAATCACAATGGACAAGAGATACCAGATGTTTGTGTGAGATTTTGTATAATTGATATGTATATATATGTGAATATAGTGATATGAATTTTCCCATTACCAACTATTTTGTATCAGCACCAACTCCTCAGAGAGCACCAACTCTCAAACAAGACCCAGCTTGCCACAAGACCCAGCTTGTTGATAGAACCCAATTTATCCAACTAGAGTCCATATAGTAGTTCAACCAACTCTATTAGTAGTGATCCATTATTGAATCAATTTTGTTTCATGATCATAGGTATACCATCAACACTCATCACTACACTTCATATTCACTCTGAAATCCACTCCTTCTTCACTTCGTCTTTCCTCTGATATTCGTGCCTTCTTCACTTTGTATTCTCTCTAATATTTGCACAGACCTCAAGTCTGCATCCCCTTCATTTTTCTCCGCAGGCTGCTCTTCCTCAGCGAGCCTCTCTTTTCCACAAGCTTGTCTACTTCCTTAAGCACTCAATCCAGTGAACCAATCATGGTTGTATTTATAGTTTCTTATGCTCAAAACTTATTTAAGTTATTGAGTCGACTTGTGCAACAATTTGTAATTAACTTGTTCATTTACAACAACTTTTGGGACCACCAGGGATCATCGTTTCGGGTCTTTAACTTTAAACCAGGACTCCCCTTTTCTTTCATAAATCGATCACAGGATTGATTGATTTCCTTCGTCTCTATGATAGCAAAAATAGGCACTTCCTTCAAACCATGTTCATATTATCATAGGCGTAGAACCACAGGATTATCAATTTAAGCGACGCATTCAATTATGCCTTTTAGATCTCTTTACCATATGACCAATGGCGTTAATCAGGCATTAGGCGAGACGAGCGCTTGAGCACTTATCAATTCAACGGTTTGTTGATGGGCGTAAGTGACACACCATCAACTGGAAGGTCAAATCTGGACCGAGGTTGTCTAAATAACCCAAGACGTTTGGAATGAAATGACCCGACGGGTTTTAATGGCTCCATTGGCCAACTAAAGTCCTAAAAACAGTCAAAGAAATAAACTAATCTAAAGCTATTATTCTAAAAAATGATATATTACTTACTAATGTTTATTAAAAAGAAACATGAATATACAAATGATTATAACAATCTATATACAGTTTACAAAGTTTACTTGAAATCTTGCGAAAATGAATGTTCATAATAATGTTTCAAAATAAGATAAAGTAAGAACATAAATCTTTTTTTTTTTTAATGTTTAAAGATTTTAAACTATTAGATACTAAGCAAATACAATTGAAACAATGACACAGAAACAGTCAAAGCTAATTAATGCAATCATCGTCTCATGCATATATAAACAAATCTGAATAAAAGAAAGCAATGCTCCTACTAACCTCTCACTGATCAGCTAAATTCATCTCTTGTATTTGTATGAGCTCCCCTTAACCTGTGTCAAGTATAAACCTATGACAAAAACAAGCATAATACTTCCTGAAGAAATTCAAAGAAGTGTTTCATATTCTGGAGCGAGTTTATAACGACAGAAAGACAAATAATTATATATCTTGTGACCTCGGAATGTCCAATAACTAGAAATGAAAGAAATTCCAATTCTCGGGAATGGTGTTACCAACTATCTAGCATCAGATGTAAACTTAAAATACTTGAATAGATGATCAGTCACAGATATAAACTAAACCAAAAGATAATGAACAACATAAAGAAAAGCATGATATAAAATATTATGTGCAGAATTGACGAAAGCTAATTCGACATAGATAACATTTCACATCAAGAAATTACAGAAGAAGACAATGAAAAAACATTGCAAAGTCTACACAAGACGAAATTCAAAGAGTAAACTTCTTTCTCATATAGTTTCAAACAAAATATGTTCATCATATGGTCCAGGAAGAACTTTTGGGATAATAGACTCTTAAAGATTGAAAAAAATAATATATAAATGATAGCAATTAACCATGTATTGATAAAATAGACTAAAGTTAATTTAAATCAATGCATAATAAATTATTCAAAGAATATGAAGATATTATAATGAAAATAAAACCATTTTACTCACAGGACAAAATCCATTAAGCAACCTGGAATTCCATATTCTTCTTTGAAAATACTTGTCCATTCTCCCAAAGATTCCAACCATTCGTTACTCCATTTGAAAAGAAATAAAGTTTACAAAAGAAATAAAATACAAAAGATAAAGGATTAAAATCCTCCTCTCAATTTCTTGGATCTCTCTAGCTCTGAACTTTCTCATATATTTATACAATGAATGAACAGTCTGGGCGTCACTAATAATTTCTGCCACCTGAAATTTGCCTCGTAAAGAGACACAAATATCTCTCAAATCGTGCATTTGTTTGGGAAAATCCATGTGTGTAGGCTAAATGGGTCCATTTTGGAAATGGGTTTTCAATCGTTTCTTCATATTCCTCACGGTTTGGCTGCAAACAGTCCCACAAAATCGTTTGTTTGTTCTTGACACATTTCCAAATTTTATTTATTGTTGCTCATAAATTTATTTGCAGCAATCCAATATTATTTTTGAATCAATCATCTTGAACGTATTTAGATAATAAAATCAAGCTGTGATCAGATCTGTACCAAATCACTGATAATAGAAACCTGTGAAACAAAAAGAAACCTAAATTAATAACCTAAAAATTGTGAATAAAACAAAATCTAGAACAATAAAATCAAAAATGAATTTAAACTAATTATAAGTTCTAAACAAACATTGTTTATATTTTCCTTTCAAATATGATCTTAAAATTCTAGAAGCTTCAAGTTGATGGAGAGGAGAATAATATTAATTTTGGGTTTTCACAAAATGAAACAAATGATAGATAAAAAAAATTATTATTATTTTATTTTTATTTTGAAATGAGATGCAAACTAACAAAATAATTTAATTAATTAAACCTACCAAATGATTTTGTGAAAATGATTGTTAAAGAGAAAAATGTGAAAACATAATCATAATTTAAACGAAAGTAAAAGTTGATAAAAAATAAGGTTTTCGTTTAAATTAATATATCTATGTTCGTCTCTCACTCATTCAAATTTGATCAAATGTGAACAAATGTCATAGAAAAGATGTGTCGTAATAAAAACTCCCAAATTATGAAGCTCATCCATCCACATTAAATCTCTGTAGAAAGCAAAACGAAATGACATTTAAATTTCATGAAATTCAAACCAACCAAAAGAAAAGAATATAAACTCAAACCAACCTCGAAACAAATCAAACCAATACCAA
Organism: Picea mariana; assembly: GCA_032191745.1. Lineage (NCBI taxonomy): Eukaryota > Viridiplantae > Streptophyta > Pinopsida > Pinales > Pinaceae > Picea > Picea mariana. Next base: position 10,741 of record JASDQU010239774.1, read on the forward strand.
TCCAATCAAGTGAAAGGGAAACAAATGAAGAATCCAAGTAAAATTTTGAGGGGCCCTAGATTTTGATTAAAGAAAAAGAAGGGGGTTGTTGGGGCCCAACACGATCACAATTCAATCTCCGATGAGATGGAAAATTGTCGGGACTTCGAGACTTCGCCCTCCGGGTCTTCGAGACTTCGTAACTTTTCAAATCTCCCAAAGTAGATTTTGCCAAACAAATCGGACAGTTCTCATTATATCACAGAACTGGATCAATGGTCGTATTTGATCCTTACATCTCTTAATCCGACGGCCAAAACTTAATCAAGCGTTGAGATGGATGGCCACCAATTACTTCGGGACTTCAGCTATTATTCTTATGTTATCCTTCCATTGTATTTTGATCGACGGTTGAGAGTACACACAACATCAGATTGACGGTCGAGATCTCCTTCGGGTCTCCAGACTTCGGAGATTTTAAATCTCAACCCCTTATTTTCTCCGTATGTCAATCTTCCAGAGCTGTCAATCCACTAATGCGTGTCCCTTTCAGATCAACAGTCGAGATCTCCTTCGGGTCTCTAGACTTCGGAGATTTCAAATCTCAACCCCTTCTTTCCTCCGGAGTGATCACCTGTTGAGTAGGTCATAAGTGGTGGAGACCTCTTGCTGTCGGTTAATACTTCCACTTACACTATCCTTCTATTATAGTAGATCGACGGTCGAGAATGCTCCTGAAGTGATCTTCAGATCGGACGTCTCGTGTCCACTTTGGCATTCGGGACTTCGGGACTTTGGGCAAGTGCAGGTGGTAAAACTCCCGAAGCAAAACTCCCATAGTGACGTAACTTGCTAACGTCACTTGATGACGTGTCACAAGCTGAGTAGTTGCCACATGTCACTCTGATTCATGATTTGAACGTACCTGAAATGTTGATTCATCTTGACACTTGTCATTCTCTGACTGTTTCATGTGTCCTTGCTGACATAGTCTTGCTCACATGGATCTCCTCATGTGGCACATGTTCATCTCCTTGATTTAATGGTCAGAATAGTATCTAAAGGGTATATTAGATCAACGGTTGAGAGTGACTTCGGAACTTCGTCCTTCGGGACTTCGGGACTTTTGACATTTATTAGTGGTGAAACTCCCGAAGTAATTCTCCTGGAGTGACGTAACTTATTGATGTCACTTGTTGACATGGCACAAGCCAATTTCCTCTTGACACATGTCATCATCTGATTATGCCATGTGTAATTGCTGACGTGGTATGCCATGTGTCCTTGCTAACGTGGTATGCCACACGTCCTTGCTGACGTGGTTTGCCATACGTCCTTGTTGACGTGGTCTACTAACGTGGATATTTTGACATGGTCTGCCACGTGTCCTTGTTGATGTGGTCTACTGACGTAGATCTCCCTGATCTAACGATCCTCGTATGTTCTCCAGATCCGATGGTCCTTATTCATTTCAAATTTTCGGCTCTCCAGGCTTCGGGTCTTTCAAATCTCAAACTGAAAAATCTGAAGTGAGATTTTTTCGGACTTAACATCCTCGCATCTTTATACCTGAACTAAGTGTTGTTCATCGATCATGATCCTAGATCGATGGCTCAATATGTCTACGATGCAACCCTTCTATCTTATCCCATCCTTCCACTTAGAGTGATCCAACGGCTGATGTAAATTCGCATAAATGAGATCTCATATCTTTTACCTCACTTATCCTATCCTTCCACTCGAAATGATCTGACGGCTGACGTGAATTCGAGTTTGATCCAATGGTTGACGGGTATTTGGATAATCAAACTCTCAGTTGTTTTAACTCGCTTAACCTATCCTTCCACTTTAAAATGATCTGACGGCTAACGGGAATTCAGGTCTGATCCAACGGCTGACAGGTTTTTGGATATTCAAATTCTCAACCCTTTCAGATTATCTTGTCCTTCCACTAAAATGTGGCCCAACGTTCGTGAAGACACTCGAAGCAAATCCATGATCAAGGATGATTGCATAACCACAACTTGCGAGTGGTTTAACTCGTCACCAAAACTCCGCAATTTTGAAGTTGTGCGTTGTTGGTGAGTCAACCATAATCGTCGATATTTGAGGCTATAAGATTTGACGGTCCTGAGTAATTGCAGGATTGGAAATAGAACAATATTTAATTCTCCTTTCGATCTCTGCAATCTATCTCTATCGTTGATCTTGTGATTGCGCATTCGACGGTCACGACTTAATCTAACTTAAACGGATCGTTTGTTGGATCAACCATAGTCGTCGATATTCGAGTCTATGAGATCTGACAATCTAGACCAATTGCGGGATTGGAACTAGCGAGTCGTTTAATTCTCCTTATGTTCTCCACAATCTATCCCTATCATTGATCTGGCTTGAAAATCCGACGGTCACGATCCTCCAATGGTCCTCAAGCCCACTGTCACTCATATGACCGATGTCCATAATATTAGATGATCAACGCAGTCAATTTCTTGATCGGACGGCTACTGAAGCTTCTCACTCTGATCGGACAGTTATTGAGGCTTCTCACTATAAGCTTACGCTTTTCCTTTCGAGCTTTGATCTCTGCATTTGCTAACCCTCCTGAGCTTTTATCATAGGAAAATTGTTGATCCTATCGCGATCAACAATAATCACGAATTGCTTCTTCTGCTAACTGATATACTGTGCAATGCGCTCTTCCTTCTTAGCTTTGATCTTCATTCGCTTATGTACTGTGTTTTCCCTTCTGAGCTTTGATCTTCATACTGTTCGCTTCTTCTGCTAACTGATATACTATTGACATCAATGACAATATCATCTATAGTAAATCACAATGATAATTCATCATAACAACAAATCATCACATTGACTGTTGACATCAATGACAATATGTCCAACATTATTCCCCCCATATGCTTGTCACGCATTCCCTTAGTTGCACCAATAAATCCACAATTTAAATAAATTAAATGTCAATTTCCCTCACCCATCCTAAAAGCGCTCCTAAAATCACTCCTAGTTGGCCCTTTATTCCCTTTATTTCCCTTTTAATGACTGACGTCTTTCTTAAACTGAGTTGTGTTTAATTTAGGAAAGTTCTTTAGTTAGACTAGACTAGATACCTTTCTATGTTTACACGTCTTTATGCTTTATTCATTTCTCACTTTAATTTCTAAATTAGCATTTTCGTGCACAAGTGTATTAATCACTCCTTAGGATTTATTTTTATTTTCATTGATTCTTAATTTGATTTATTTCATCCCCTCATCATTTAATTTAAAATTTTAGTTTTTAGTCTTCTCACTCACTTAGACTTAGGCTTAGTTAAATATTTATTTGCAAACACCTAGACCCTTAGGGATTATGCTTAATAAGTTCATTCTTTAGTTAATTAATTAATCAATTAATTAATTCAGCAGGTGCTCAAGGTTTTAAGGTTTAACATTCGCTCAAGTTTTCTAGGCCACCTAGATTCATTGACTCTCTTTTTTTATATCATGATGTGCCCTTCAAGACACACACCGTGCTCCAAGGGTGCCAATCACCTTTGATTCAAATTTTAATTACGCGACGTGCTTTTCAAGACGCAATACGTTCTCCAAGGGTGCCACTCGCCTTTGACTGGTTTTTGTAGTTGTCCAACCCTTGGAATCAATAATCCATTCAGGCAACCTTGTGAAAGAATAAGGGCCTCTAAGGAATAAGTACCTCACCTTATTGCGCACCCCTTAGCATCTTCGTGAGCGATTGTCTCAATATTCCCTCATGGCATCATGGATCTCTCAAACTAGGTAATCATTAACCTACAATTCGAGCCACGACGGGAGTGCTAGTAGGCTGTGACAAGGTTGTTTCCACATCTCTCCCTCAATATTTGGTTGATGTGCATGGCCCCTTTACTCCTTATATGAGTCTGATTAGCAAGCAATCGTTAGCCTGCATCCATCAATGAAACATTGTCAATGATCCATAAGCAACATCATAATATACTCAATCATATGTCACATATGCATAAATAAAAATACCCAAACCAATACAGTCCACTCCCTGACTTGATCTGAAGTCCAAGGAGGTCCATTGATGCTATTGGAATCCTCAATCTGTCAAGTGTCCTGCACACTCAGGGGAAACTCGTTAATAGCATCTGTCAATACGTAGATATCAAATAACATAACACCATAATCCATCAACATCATCACAAGAATCCATAAGAGAACGGATCACTTGCACGCAAGTGTCCTCAATGAATAAGTCAATAGCATGTGCTTGCAAGAGAGAGATGTTATAGAGTCCCAACTGCTTATACCTTGACCTCGTTGGGGACATGCACAGAGAAACAAATGAAGAGTAGACCACTATGATACAATTGATCCGGATTCATGAGCGAAATGAAATGAAAACATAGATCTATAATATTAACACAGAGATATAGTGAATAATAACATAGATACAATAAAACTTGACTTCTATTAAATAAGAAATATATTGAAACTGTAAAAATGCAGACTGAAAGAAGCTTGTTAGAATGGTGACAGCTTATCTTTGAGAAGAGATGTGATGGCTGCACTCATTCGCAAGAAGATGAGTACAATGAATCTCTCAAAGGCCTTTTTACATCAAACATGAATGCCAAAACCCTAGAAATCCAAAAACCTAACCCTAGGAGATGAAGTGTAAGTCATGTGGGCCCCGTTGGGGTAAGTTGGTACATCAACTTCCTGGGGTTGTAACTTTTTCATAAGATCTCCATTTTATGTGCAAGATATCCCATTGGAAAGGTCTATCTGAGGAACTACATTATGCCACAACACTCTAACTCTTTCTATAGTGTGATCATGGCAGGCCCAAAAAATGTTGTATAGGGCCTCAAAATGGCCCTGGAAGTTTGGGACCTGAAAATATAGAAAACAAATTGCCAAGATGAAAGTTGTATGTGATCCGGCTAGAAGAGGTGGGTGGAAACCGATATCCACCTAGATCATTAGTATTCCCTCCTAATCTCGAGGTTTGATGTGTATAACATAGCAAGCACATTAGATTAGATTTAATTTTGGGCCAAAAGAACCTATAGAAGGAAATGGAGAAACCATTCGGCCCCGAAACTTTATCCGGGTGCAAATGCCAAATGGCATAAAAAAATTCAGATTCATTAATGGGATGAATAAGTTCCATATTTTATTCATTGGTCACAATAGGGGAATATGTTCCAGCATGGATAAAATATTAGTTTGATCTGCCTCTTCTTGTTGAGCATACAAATCTATAAAATGATTTTGAGCAACCAATTTAATAGCTTCATATTCTGCCACATTTGTTCCAACTACAAGGGTAATTTTGGTCACATTGTTTAGTATTTCTTGAACTTGGCTTGATTGTGAAAATACTTTGTATTTTTGTCCCCAAATTGTATCCAAAGACTTCAAATGTCAATGATCTTCTTCTTTCCTTAAATCCCCTTGGTGTTATAACCCTAAATTGCACCACACATGCTTACCCGGCATCAGGCCAACTCATATCCCTTCATTGCCAAAACATCTATTGAATAACCTCTTTAAAAATCCTCTTAGGTAAAGGCAAACACGCCCTAACCCACTACTGCACGCGTGTGAACGCTGGCAGACCTTCTACAGCCCGCGTTTACCTAACAAAACACAAAAATAGAAAAGTTGCCTACGGGACAAAAAGCTATGGGTCAGTTAACTAAAACTCCCGGCCATGCATGGCCGAGAGTTCGTCCAAAACCCTAGCTCCTTCTAGCCTATAAAAGAAGCGGTAGGGGTACTATTTGGAGGAGGAAAATTATAGCGAAGAAACTCTGCCCATTTGTCGAATCCATTTGTCCCAACCCTTTAGCCTTTCCTCAAGCCTAAGGAGAATTAACGCAAAGCAGTTGGAGGACAAAAGAAGAGGAGGAGCCCAGGATCGGGATCAAGGAGCGGTGGTCGGTCTCGACTTCAAATTGTAAGTTGATTCATTTTGAAAATAATAAAAGAATACTTTTCCCGCCCAATGCATGAGTTATATGTGGTTTGTGTAA
>JASDQU010239777.1:8409-25168 GCA_032191745.1 Picea mariana
TTCAAGACATATAAGAAAAGCATTCCGTGGTTTTCTCCCGATTTGGGTTTCCACGTAAAACACTGGTGTACTGTGTATGTGTATGATTGTTCATTTTTTCATTGCTTATTTACTCTGCAGTTATTGGATAATAATGTTTCATTGATATAACACTTGGATTATATGGTTAAATTGCTCTATTACTGATTCACCCCCCCTCTCAGTAATCCAACAGTCCTACATGTCTTAGTGATCATGTAGGAACTATGAACTAGGGGAAATGATTGTTTATCGTTAGTACCTACATGAGATATGTGTCCACTAGTTACGCACACATACCCTACCCATGTACACTAGTATAAGTAATTAATGTATTAATTATTAAAGTAAATTATTAACTGTTTAATTGAATTTTTATTGAATATGTAAATTATATTGCATACAAAATATCTAGAAGCATTAAATACCTTCTTGACTTTGATAGATGGTGGGTATGATAAATTAAATGAGCATGGTTAGGTGTTATGTACATTTTGGGAAAAATTATCAAATAACATTTACTAGCTAGCATGAGAAGAAAGACTTTTCATTTTATTTATTGTTTTTTAATGCAAGTCATTTATATTTAGTTTTATTTTAATATTTTCCCAAAATATCTAGATAAGGGAGGTTGATGGATAATAATGAGGGTGGTTGAGGATACTTGGGTAAGGGTGTATGGAAACTTGATAAATGGGGAGGAGAAGTGGTGAGGAAGGGAGGATGGAGAGGTTTGAGCATGATGAGAGGTTGTGAAATTCTTGGAAGATATGATTCTTGTGATACTTTTCTTTGAGCATTTGTGCTTTGCTGTTCTTGGAGTCACGGGCACATAGGGCCAAGAATCTGAAAGGTTTCTTGGAGCTAGGAAGCCGGCTAGGCTCCTATTTGGCAGGGAGGATTCCATTGTTTCACTGTGGGAATGCGGAAAAAGAATGCTTGGAAGCGCCCAAGACTACATTACAACCGATGAGCTTCAACAAGCTAAGGAGGAGGTATTTTTTGGTGGTATTTGGTTATTGATATTTTGTATACATTTTTGTTTTAAGTTCTAAATCATAGATTTAACATATTACTTATTTCATCATGTTATCTAGATTTATCATTCAGCAAATGTAGAAGAATTTTGTAAATGAAAATTAATGAAATTATGCTAAAACGAAGTTGTTATTGTGTATGTATAAAATGAAATATTAATTTTTTAACATCCTGGATTGGGTGTTACATCCTCGTTGGATCCTCTATAATCCACACAGGTCCCTTAATTTCCATTGGAGGCTGAACACAAATCCTATTGGGCACTTATATTAAGCCCCTTTACTCCTTGGGATTTAACCCACATGCTCTTTCCCTTTTATCCCTGACAGAATATCATGTGACCATAGGTTAGAACCATGCCCTTGCTAATGAAAGGTGTTAATCGTAGCTATGGGACTCCAGCCTTCGATACATTCACCCAAACGTAACTCCAATTCACCCAAAGTGGTTAGCAGTTGAATTCAGTCATAAAGTGACTTGATTGATGAGTGGGGGTTTTACCCTGTCCTTCCACTTTCCAACTCAACGGTTAGACTTTGACTTTCCCAAATCATAAGGATGGTGGGGATTCTCCTCCCTCCATAATCTATGATCGATATATACTTTGGAATTCGGAGCTTTGAGGTTACTCCACTTCAACAAAAACACAACGAATAAACTCTCGGAGGGCTAAATTGTCGAACCGTCGAAGGGCTTGAGGATATAACAGCTCATGCTTCTGCTTTGATCAACAGATAGGATTTACTCCCCACTTCATGCTAAAAAAAACACAACTAAAAATCTCTCGGACAACTGAAGTATTGAATCCTAAAATATCAAGGCCTCAGGGATATACGACTGACCTTCTCCTCATCCCAGATCAATGGTTGGTAACTTGTCTTCCTTTACTCCATGCTCTCCTCTTTTCAAGGCTTGATCCAATGAACCAGATCAAATATGGTGGCTGATCCAACGACTATTGTAGCTTCCTCCTGCTTCATGGCTTTGCTTCCCTTCAACAAGGGATCTTATTTACATTTTCAAAGGCATTTCCCTTGATATCTTCCTGCAAGGCTGACTCCTTGGCCTCTTCTTTCTTCCAAAAATCACTATCCGTCCTAAGATTGGAACTTGTGATAAGCTCTCTAGCACACTCCTTCCGCTTCTCTCCTAAGCTTGTAATTTCTTGTAATTTCAAAGGGGCTCAGTGCTTTGTTCATTCAAACAACTCCTTGTTCCCTCCTAGAACCCACACTCTTCCTCCTAAGCTTATGACACTATTAAAGTGTTCCTTTAGTTCCCACCTGGAACTTTGTGTTATTCCTCCTCAACTTTAGCAACACTTTGCAAAAGTGTTGGATTCGTGGACTCCTTGCACTAGCCTTCCCTTGAGATTTTACACTACTATGAGTGTAGCTACATTCCTTATGCTCTCTCTGTGTAAACTTTCACTATCCCTTCTGAACCTGATTGGTTCTGGTGTGTCCACTTGAAACTCTTCTCCTGGACTCGAAATTGAGTTATTGCACACTCCTTGTGTTGGATTTTCATATTTCTCTAATAACTATGGTGTGCACTCCTTGCACAGCCTCGGGAGTCTAGAACACTCAGACAATACAAAAAAACAAGGAATTCTATTTACTCCTGCAAAGAGGAATGTTTAGGCAATCATAGCATTCACAAATATACACATACATTCAAAAAACAAAACACTCATTCACAAAGATAATGTTAGGCAGCTAGAGAGGTAGTGGGGGGGTCAGAGGGCCCATAGTTATAATAGTAGATACAATTCAATGTAAGGTGGAAAAGGTACACTATAGTATTCAATAAGGCCCACTATGGTATTTAGATATAATAAATGTAATATGACTTCATAGAAGGTTCTTCTTCTAGAAGGTTATTCTTCTAGAAGGTTCTTCCTCTAGAATGTTCTTAGGTGGTTGGTAGAACTATATAAAAGGGTTCAAGAAATGTAATGACATAGAAGAGAAGTATTGTGTTTGGATCAGTAGCTCAATAGGAGGATTCCCTTCTTGAAGAGGCAAGTGAATAGGATAAGATCCCTTCCACAGTAGGATCCATTGTATGTTAATTCCATACCTCAAGGGTTTTGATATAATAAAGTGGTGTTTTTTTGTATTGTTCCATATATATTGTGTGGTGATTGTATTTAGATATATTTGGTACTATTTTTGTATTTTTTATTCATATATTTTGTACTTAACAAGTGGTATTAGAGCACTTTCCTTGACAAGAAGTATGGGCAAATTGTTTTTATATTTTTTCGGAGAAGGAAAAGAGGGCCGCGATTTTCTAGAAAAATTTTGTATAATTTTGTGAAACATTTGTAGAAAACGGTTGTAGATATTAGTTACTCTAAAAAAAACACCCAATTTAAAAAACAAAATCGTCTGAAACAGATTTCAAGAAGTCAAGATATTGACATTTTAAATTCTGTAATTTTTCAGGGTTTTTTTCTACGAACGGCGGCGCGATTTTTTTATTTCCGTAGCACTTCGAGTCTAGATTTTATAAAACCAAATTACATATATGAGTTCCTCTTTCAAAAATATTTGATTTCAAAAAAAACATCACCCAAATCAGAGCTCCATAAGTAAAGATATCATTGATTTAAAATCAACCATTTTTGGGGGTTTTTCATGACAACAACGGGACTACAGAGTTCATACCTTTTCACATGGTGTTAAGATTACTATTAGATTAGTATCATTGGATAAATAATTTTGAGAGATTTATTTTGATATTTTATATATTGTGTTTCCAATGGATATTGGATCTCAACTCCTCATGCGAATTCTACAGAAGATTGAATCCATTGAGCAACATTTTCATGAGGAGCAACAAATTATTAGGGATAGTTGTCACAAAGTGCAAAGGTACTTGGATAGAATACATGAGAGATATCTTATGGAGGACATCAGGGATGCATATACTTAATAAGTATATGTTTGGTATGATTTTGAGGCCGATTGTGATGAATGGTATATGGATAGTTGTCATTTCTGGGATGACAACCACTTTCATATTTTATTTGATGACTCCACTCCACACTATGTAGAGAACATCGATGTGACAAATCAAGAGCCAATTATGATTACCAGTTTCCATCCTACATATTCTACAGTGGTATTATTCTTTCCAGTTTCACATACAACCCTTTCCCACTATGTGGATGGATCTTCTTATTTGGATCCACATGACAGGTGTCAGTCTTTGGAACATCATTTTCAATTGGTTATTAGGTTTTGATATCTTCTATATTGAGTTCACATGAGCACTTGGACATGGGACCTCGATTTACAATGGTGGTTGGAATACTTTAGCATGGTGGCTCACATTCCTACATGGGACCCTGGTTCTCTAGTCTACTTTAGAACTATGGTCCACACTTTTCCATGGGACCTTGGTATATGGTTGTACACCCTCATAGAAAGCATTGAGGACAATACTTTCATAAGGGGGATGGAATGTTAGGTAGATATAGAGGTAGTGGGGGGGGCAAAGTGCCCATAGTTATAATAGTAGAAGCCATTCAATGTAAGGTGGACTAGGTCCACTATAGTATTAAATAAGGCCCACTATGGTAGTTAGATATAATAAATGTAAGAGGACTTCTTAGAAGGTTATTCCTCTAGAATGTTCTTAGGTCGTTGGTAGCACTATATAAAGGGGTTCAAGCAATGTAATGAGATAGAAGATAAGTATTGTATTTGGAGTAGTATCTAAATAGGAGGATGCCCCCTCAAAGAGGAAAGTGAATAGGAGAGGATCCCTTCAACAATAGGATCCATTGTATGGTTTTTCCCTACCTCAAGGGTTTTGATATAATAAAGTGGTTGTTTTCTATATTTTTCCATATATCTTGTGTCGTGATTGTATTCATATATCTTTGGTACTATTGTGGCATTTTTTATTCAAATCTTTGATACTTAACATATAATACACACATAGATACATATGCAGGAAAAACTTCTTTTATATTAATTGTGAATGTATTTTACAATGTTTACAGTGTTTACAATACTGGATTGTAACAGAGTCTAAGTTCTTCTCCTCTATACTCTAAAAACTTACTTACATCATAGAATACAATGATTTATACAATCTTGGCTTCTCAATCCTTCCCCACAAATCAATTTAGTGATATCACGTCTAATTAAATGTATTCCTATCACTAATCCATCACAATAAATATTCATTTACAATTCAGATATGAGGCGATGCTTAGGATTTGTACAAACTATGACCCATTAAAGGAGATTACACTATCCTTACACAATACAATGGATCTTTCTTCCTTGAGCCTTACAAACTTTATTACAATAAATTAGATATTTAAAACCAAAATGAGAAGGCTTCGCCTCTCTCTCTCTCCTCGAGATCTACTCCATCCCCATGCATTGTTACATTGACTGCTAACTTGTAACGACCCTATTTGGATACATGATTAAAGATTATAAAGTAAAATTGATTAAAAGAAATTGATTATGGTTAACTGAGTAATAATTCAAACTACAGATCACATTTAATGACCTGTGAAATAAAATTAAAAGATCAATGAAAAATGATATAAAATGGTGGCGTATGCAGAGAGGGATAGCCATGGATCCCGAGAAGATAAAACATTAACTCATGACCAGGATGGAGGATGGGAGGGTGGTTGTGAAGTAAATGCATGAGTCGGCGGGGAGGAAGAGGATGGGAAGAGGGGGATGTGCGCACCATTCGAGGGGGATGGATGCGGCGGACTGTGTTTTGGCTGTGAGCAACGATTTTCTGTGCACTATTGTATTTTGTGGACTGTGGCATTTTGATCAGTTGAGGCACTAAGTTGCTGGAGGTTTTGGGAACGGAGGGCCAGGATATCCGTAGATATCCTGGAGCTAGGTAGTTTTCCTAGTTGGCAGAGAGGACAGTAGTTTTGGGCAGTTATTTTCCTGTTGTGGCAGGATTGATCTGAGGAGCAGGAAGCAGTAAGGCACAGTGGCAACAACAATTAGCATCAGAACAAGGTACTTGTTAAATTATGTATTTATTTCTTCAGTCATGAAAGCAGTATTTTATTGATAAATTTGAGTTATTGAAGTTGTTGTTATGAAAATCAGTATTATGCTAAGAAGTTGTTGTCTCAGCTTAGAAGAATAAATTGTTTATGAATCTTAATGATGTTTAGAAGTATATGGTCATTACATAACTTGGGTGTTGAGTGGGAGCAATGCTTATGCATTAAGAAAGTACAAAATATTTATCTAAGTGCATAGAATGTCAACAAGTTAAATTTGAACATCGACACCCAACCATATTATTACAATCATTACCTATACTGGAATGGAAATGAAATATTATAAGTATGGAATTTATAAAAGGTTTACCAAAAAGTAGCAAAGAAAATGATTATATAATGGTTGTTGTTGATAAATTAAGTAAAGAAACACACTTCATACTAGTTAAATCCACTTATAAATATATTAACATAGTAGATATATTTATGAAGGAAATGTTTTGACTACATGTAATTACTAAAACTCTAATCTCAAATAGAGACACGAAATTTACTGGAACCTTTTGGAAAGCCCTATTTAAAGGCTTAGATACACAATTAAACTTCAAAACTACTTACCATCCTCAGAAAGATGGGAAGACTAAAAGGACTAATCAAATAGTAGAGGATGTGTTGAGAATGCATGTTATGAATAGACCAAACAAATGGGAAGAATATCTACATTTGGTTGAATTTGCTTATAATAATCATTACCAAGCTTCATTTAAACTTAGTCCTTTTGAAATTATTTATGGTAGAAAATTTAACACCCTTATTTCCTAGAATAATGTTGTCAATAGATTAATGACAGTACATGAAACTTTAAAGCAAATGGAAATAACAATGAAACATGTAAAACAAAATTTGAAAGAAGACCAGGACAGGAAGAAACGTTGTGCACATTCCAAAAGAATTCCAAAAGAGTTCAATAGTAGAGATCATGTATATATAAGACTGAGTAGGTATACTAAATTAGATCCTATATATCATGGTCCCTTTGAAGAGCTTGCATGAATATGACTTGTATCCTATCGACTTGCACTTCCCTCCATAGTAAAAGTACATGATGTTTTCCATGTTTCATTATTAAAGAAATATATACATGATCCTAATCTTGTTATGGATTGAAATATGATACAGGTGGAACCTGAGGGCACATTCCTAGTAGAACCAAATCATATTCTCGACAGGAGGGATCTTACACTCTGGATTCGAGCCATGAAACAGGTAAAGGTGCAATGGAGGCACCTTATTCCCGAAGAGGCTACGTGGGAAATGGAGGATCATATGCAAAAAGCATATACATTTCCATTCCAGAATGATATGAATCAATATTAAATAACACTGAGGATGGTGCTATATTCTAAGGGGGGTGTATGTAATACCCCAAAATTTCAAACTTTAAACTTAATTATTTATTTTATTATTTTGTTAAACAACACATTATTGATCCTAGTGATCCAACTCAAAAAAATTATTGTTTTATTTTTACTATTTTAATAATAAAATAGAAAGAGGAGACACAAATGAGGTGGGATTGTTAGAAGAGAAAACACATGGATCCAAAGTGAACCACCAAGTGATAGTAGAAGGGGAACAAGTGGTGAAGATTGGTTGAGTTAACTTAATAAAAGTGAGACAAGATCTCAGGTTTTTAGAAACCTGTGCAATAATAAGATTGAGAGGTGGTCAGTGAAAAAAATCAATTTGAAAAGTGGTCACTGAGAAGGTGGCTCGAAAAAGTGTCAAATACCTAGGAAAATATTTAAATGAAAGAAAAACAAGAGAATGGGATGACATTTTGATTCAAATGACAAAACTAAGAAGCGTTGAAATGCCACAAAGAATCTTCACATAAATATAGGAACCCTATACTCTGCAAGAGGTCGCTTGGTTGGTTTGGATCAGGATTTAGCTTAGTGGTGACAAAGATCGAATAGGTGGTGGATCTGATCTAAGGTTGGGAGGAAAAACACACTTTACATGTGTTTTCCCCTAAGAAAATTCAGTTAGGGGTTTTTCTTATAGTTATCTTCTTCCATTTTGTTTTGAATTTGAATATTATTTCTTGAAGTTTCTATGGATAATCTATTTCGATTTGCTTAGTGTCACGATATAAGTTATAGATATTCAGTTAGTAATTTTAATTATCATTCAATTGAAGTTTGTGGATATATAATATTGTTATCATGTATCATTTTATTATACAAATTGCTATGATAAATATCAGAGATAATGATTTATCTATATCCCATGTGAAGTGTTTAAACAGACTCAATAATGGAGAGAAAAACATAGACATGTGATGAACAGACTAGATGTGATATCCTCAAATTATCAGAAATTAAATTCCAAGTTGAATTTAGAAATAAATTTCCATTTATGGAAAATCCAAATTTAGAAATTGATTTCCATTTATGGAAAATCCAAATTTAGAATTGTGGATTATGTAATTATTATTTTATGACTATTGGGAAACGATTTAAATTTCCCAACTGTCCTCTTTCATTAGACACATGTATGATACAAACTTTTTAATAAATTAAATGCTAGAAGAGAAATGTAACAACCAAGTTAAAAATAGTTGACTATGACTCCATGAGTGGGCAACAGGTTTGAGTTAACTCAAAGCTGATTTTCACAAGTGGTAGCATTTGAATTTGGCCACTAGCAGGCCCTAAAAATCAAGGATTTGTAAAGCTATGAATTTCCCAAGGAAGGAAAAGAATGGAAAGACCTAGGCACAAGATAAATACAACATATGTGGGAGGCAGGATGGGGCTTAGTATGTTAGAAAATTGAGAATGGTTTTATTTTTATGAGCAAATATGGTGCGAGGAAAATAATTTTATGATTTGTTGAATGCGACAGTACCTAAGGAGGAGGACTCGGTTCTCCCTTATGGAGTCATGCTCAAGCTAGGGGGTGATCAGGACAAGTGATCGTGGTTGTTCTATTCTACAATTGGGTGGAACACAACTCTTCCATTTGTTTCCCACCATCAACATTTCAGATATGTATCTCAGCTATGTACTTTATTGTTGATGTTATATTATGGATAGTATCTAATTGTTAAACAGTTTTACATTTTATGCATATATGTAAAATCGGTTTAAATTGGATTGCACATCCATGTTAGATTGTGGCTTACTACTGTGTAAGAATACCTATAGTGGTGTTTTATATGAATTGTAAATGTTTACTATATATATGTGTGTGTATATGTATATATATAGATAAATAGAAAAACTGTGTAAATGTACATTTGGGCCATTATGAATCTATGTTCTTAATTGTTATACATTATTGTGCAAAATCAAGAAATAAAAGTGTAAACAGATTGTATTGTATACTACTATTATGCCGATGATCCAAAAATGAAGGTATTACTGATAAATCGCAAGTTATTTTAATGTATTTTAGGCATCGTATCATTAAGAATGTGAAATACATAAAGCTTATTATCTGGTTGCAGAATATCAAATGTGACTTTTACATGATGCTTATTAATGACTAAAGAGATCAGCCATTAATATCCATGCTAGAAATGAAGAGAATAGAGTAGAAAAACAGAAAGAGAAATAGAGATAAGAGGTTGATAACGAAGTTCACCAATCGTTGGCTATGTCTCTGGGCCCGCTTCCAAGTGGAGGACCTCTTTATTTCTCTTTAAAATGATCAAAGTTCTCTTACATAGGCTCTTTTTTGTTACATAATGTGCTTTAGATCTGCTATGCAAGACCTCCTTTCTCAAATTCAATCATGCTCCATCAAATTCCTCTCAAAAACATGGCAAAAATGCCCCTCAAAACATGAGAAAAGGCCAAAATTTACAAACTGCCCCTTCAAAACCCTGCATCAAAAAGTCTCCTATAAGCATCAAAAAGCCTAGTTTTTATAATTTTTAAGGCTTAGATGAGGAATCTCAACTTCCCTCAAGATCTGGCCTCTTTTTGGGATCAAATCCCCCTTCAAATGGCCTCAAAATCCTCAAAAAACCAATTTCTGGGCATAATATCCGTCAAAAATCACTTTTGTATAGTTAAAAATCCACTTTTATATAAAAATACACAGAGTAGCCCCAAGGTTGGGTGTGCACCCTCAAAACAGGGTCACATGGCTCCATATGGCCAAGGGCAATCCCTTTGGGGTGCACGCTAGCCCTCTAGTTGTGCTAGCTTCTGTAGCTCATTGCATGGGATCAGGGTCCTATCCATGCATTGGTGGTTAGGTGAGGTGCACAAGCCCTTTTCAGTGGTAACACATTGCAATATAACCATGGGCAAGGGATTAACCCCAACCCTTTTTTGCCCACATAACAATACATTACAATTTAAATAAATTAAAATGCATATCATTTCAAAAGTAACATGGTGGGTGCATTGGTGTTGGGCCATTTCTCAAGGCGCTTGGGCTTGGTGGGGGTCCTGGGTTCAAAACCCATGAACCCTAAAACATTTTGAAACTTTCCACATGTTTTCCGACTCGGTGCCACATGGCTGCCCATGCCTGGGCCACGTGGCACCACCTCATTTGCCCAAACTTTGCCACGTGTCCAACTCTGATTGGATCTGCCATCCACATCTACCCAGTCAACTACTTCCACATGTCTCTACCACATCAGCATCATGAGGTGTCTTTGATGATGTCATGTTGTTGTCATGCTGACGTCAGCATTGACTTTTTGCTTGTCCTTTGACTTTTTCATTGTTTGAGAAAATGGTCAGAGTGTGATAACTCTCGCATATGACGTTTGTTTGAGAAAGTAAATATACTACCAGAATCAACGCGATGAGTCGGTCCCAATGGAATTGGTTTCATTCCATTATTAGAACTTTGATTTTTGTGCATTTTCTAAGCCTGGGGAGCCTCCTAGATCATTCCTCCCCACTTTGGAAGCTTTTGGACCACCAAAAGTCTGCTTTTACTTAGGTAAGAAGTGAGGGTAATGCCTCCCCACTTGTCTGGTATCATCCATCCTTTCTACTTGGACAATAATCACCTGACTAATCACAACAAACATGAAAAAAAATATAGCATTATTTATCAAAGTAATCATCCCGTCAATTGCACAATTATCTACATTATTCATCGCAGTTAGCAACCATACACCACTGAATAGCAGAAAACTAATCAACAATACTAGACATGCTAATGAGAATGAAACAACATGCTTCCCCTTCTAAACAGGAATAGTAAACAAAGTATGCAGATGAACCTCATGTTGTACCTGCGGTGACACTTCATTATTATGAGAATCATACTGAACCATTTCATGTTTAGCATCTCTAACTTCATGTTTTGTTACAGACATAAATGTTGAACTTTTTCTTTCATTTACCATTCTTTTTAACTGCCCTATAGCTGCAAAATATTTGTCAGTTTTCATGCGATGAGCACGAACAATGTACTCTTTTCGATCTTTCTTGAAGAAATATTTATTTTCCTCCCTGTAGAATATGGCTTTCCTATCATAAAGGTATGTGCTTCCCAATACAATTCCACATATATCCAATGGCACTATATCAAGCTCTACTTCATCAACATAACTAAAAGTGATTGCAAACTTGATTTTACATTGTTTAGTTACTTGTAAATTGTTATCACCACATATCCATCCCAATGGATATGGTTTAGGATGTGACTTAGTTTCAAGTCCCAAGTTATTTACAACATCTTCACTGATTATATTAGCTTGTGATCCACTTTCTACAAGAGTATCAACTTTAACATTATGTGTTATAACCCTTATGTGGAAAAGTTCACTCCTTTTACACTCATCATTTACAACAACTGAACTAGAAGAGCTAGTACTTGCAACATGATTTATACCTCGGATTCCCATATCTACAACCTCTGTCTCATCATCAGAATCTATTCCAAGATCCACTTGAACTGTCGTAGTTGTGGTATTATTCTTTCCATGGTTGGCATACTTCTTTGGCTTCAAGTCAGGATGTAAGATCCAACAACAATCTTCATCATGGCCTACTTTCTTGCAATGCTTGAAAGTAGGCTTCTCCTTTCTTGTTGTGGTTGTCTTCTTCTCTTTCTCTTTCCTTTTCCCTGCATCCTTTCTTTTCCAAGTATCTACAGAAACACTATCACCATCAGTCCCTTTACGTGATTCAATGTGAATGGCTTGTACACATACTTTATCAAAGTTAGAAGGATTGAGCATAAGAATAGTGTGCTTGAGATAAGAATGTAAACCACCAATATATTTCAGGAGTGTCTCTTGTGTATATAAAGGAATACCCAAATTTAAAGCTTTCTTAAGAAATATTTGAGTATACTCTTGTACACTTTGACCTTTTACTTGCCTTAAACTTTGCCAATTTATCATTTCTTGTTGCATGTAAGCTAAAGGGTAAAACTATTATTTTAAAGCAATAACAAAATCATTCCAGGAAGAGATTGTTTTACCACTTTTCTTAAGATCATCTCTAGTTCTTATTTCCCACCATATGAGAGTTGTGCCTCCCATTTTGAGACTTTCTAGTTGGATCTTAGTTTCATCATCAACAATCTTTTGTATCCCGCAATAGACTTCTAATTGTCTCACCCAATTATCTAGCTTTTCTGCATCTAATTCACCATCATAAGTGGGTAATTGAAACTTTACATCTAAATTTAATAATGACATATTAAAATAATGATGAGTTTTTTGCTTATCCTTGAAGGAATGTACACTTGCTTCATTATTAGAGGATGAGGATGAAGGAGAAGAAGATTTTGAAGGTCCACCACCTCCAACTCCTCCTTCTGCTCTTATTGAAGATTCACCTTCTTCAACTTTTGGATTTATTCATTTTCCTCTTTCATGATAAAGGTCCTCTACCATGGCTTGCATCAATTTAAAGGCCTCGAAGAAATCGTCCTCATATGCATAAGGACCTAGCTTCCTCAGTGAAGACATATCTTGTTTAAGAGCCTCAAGTTGGCCTTCTCCTCGCTTGAGTTTTTCTCTGGTGAGCATCCAATGCTTGAAATTCCTATCAAACCTTCAAAACCAAATGCTCTGATACCATAAATTTGATCCAAAAATGAAGGTATTACTGATAAATCGCAAGTTAGTTTAATGTATTTTAGGCATCGGATCGTTAAGAATGAGAAATACATAAAGCTTATTATCTTGTTGTGGAATATAAAATGTGACTTTTACTTGATGCTTATTAATGAATAAAGATATCATCCATTAATATACATGTTGTAAATGAAGAGAATAGAACAACAAAACAAAAAGAGAAATAGAGACAAGAGGTTGATAATGAAGTTCACCAATCGTTGGCTACGTCTCCGGGCCTGCTTCCAAGTGGAGGACCTCTTTATTGCTCTTTAAAATGCTCAAAGTTCTCTTACATAAGCTCTTTGATGTTACATAATGTTCTTAATATCTGTTGTGCAAGACATCCTTGCTTAGATTCAAGCATGCTCCATCAAATTCCTCTCAAAAACATGGCAAAAATACCCCTCAAAACATGAGAAAAGGCAAAAAAATTACAAACCGCCCCTTCAAAACCCTGCATCAAAAAGTCTTCTACAAGATTCAAAAATCCTGTTTTTTATATTTTTAAGGCTCATATGAGGAATCCCAACTTCCCTCAAGATCTGGCCTCTTTTTGGGATCAAATATCCCTTCAAATGGCCTCAAAATCCTTAAAAAAACAATTTCTGGGCATAATATTAGTCAAAAATCACTTTTGTATAGTTAAAATCCCACTTTTATATAAAAATACATAGAATATCCCCCAAGGTTGGGTGTGTGCCCTCAAAATAAAGTCACTTGGCTCCATATGGCCAAGTGCCATCCCTTTGGGCTATGCGCTGGCCCTCTAGTTGCGCTAGCTCCTGGTTCTGTGGCTCATTGCATGGGATGAAGGTCCTATCCATGCGCTGGTGGTTAGGTGAGGCACTCACGCCCTTTTAGGTGGTCATACATTGCAATATAAGCATGGGTTGGAGCTTATCCCTAGCCCTTTTTCGCCCACATAACAATACATTACAATTTAAATAAATTAAATTCCATATCATTTAACAAGTAACAAGGTGGGCGCATTGGTGCTGGGCCATTTCTTAAGGCGCTTGGGCTTGGTGGGGGTCGTGGGTTCAAAACCCATGAACCCTAAAACATTTTGAAACTTTCCACACATTTTCTGACTTGGTACCATGTGGCTGCCCATGCCTGGGCCACGCGAAACCACCTCATTTGCCCGAACTTTTCCACATGTCCAACTCTGATTGGATCTTCCATCCACATCTGCCCATTCAACTGCTGCCACAGGCCTCTACCACATCAGCATCATGAGGTGTCTTTGGTGATGTCATGCTGTCGTCATGTTGACGTCAGCATTGACTTTTTCCCAGTCCTTTGACTTTTTCACTATTTGAGAAAATGGTCAGAGTGCGATAACTCTCGCATACGACGTCTGTTTGAGAAAGTAAGTATACTGTCGGAATCAACATGATGAACTAGTCGCAATGGAATTGGTTTCATTCCATTCTGAGAAATTTTATTTTTGAGCATTTTCTAAGCCTAGGGAGCCTCCTGGATCAGCTGAGTATAAAGAATAAAAGTCCCCAAATATATTTTGTCACCTATTATCCAAGGAAGACATTGGACACAGTGAATTGTAGATTATATGCCAAAATTTAATTTATTACATTGAATAGGCCGTTGAACAAAATGTTACAGTTTGAGTTCCTTAAACACAAGAACTCCATAGCTAATCTAAACAAATATTTTTAAGGTACTACATGAACTTTCTGTGAGTGTGCATGGACTAGTGAAATAAATATGGAACTCAAATACCTTTTGTGGACAGTCAATCTTCTTCACCAAGTGCACGATTCTTTTTCTTTCAACCTACAAAGGAGTAACACAATATTATTAGCAACTTACTATTGTACACAATATTAAAGAATAAAATAAATGAAAGAGTCAAATCATACTTAACTAAAATTGTGTTTGAATGCTATAGAGTCAATGGTGCTTTGTGAAGTGGTCGATCCACGACCCAGGAGGAGAGTGGGTGCATGATCCTTCTGATGGTTTCCCTCGCAAGACAAAGGAACCCATCATCAGTTTATATACATGTGAAATTTCTACTCTCGCAATTAATAAAACACAAGTAAACTTCTATTTAAGTTCAGTAACCTTGATATCTTGTATATTATAAGATACTGAGAGAAGATATATATACAAGGGGATTACCAACAAAAATCAAGAGTAGATTTATAACAACCAACAAGTATTACATCGAAGGCAAATACCCAAACTTCATACAGAGGGCCAAAGAATAATGTTAGAACTAACCCTTTAAAACATAGCTACCTTTATGCACGGATGGGAATAATCCTTGCAGTAAAGGAAACTTTGAAGTATGAAGTAAGGACATAGATTTACGAATTGCGATCAGGATATAATTAGACATTTATATTTAAAGAACTTTAAATCATGAAGCACCACAGAGGCACATAAGAGGCGACCTAGGTGTATGAATATTCTGGTGAGGACATAATTATTTTTTAAAATCGAATGAAAGCCTTGGTTTAATCAAACAACAATACCTTGTGTGTTTTAAATAGAGTTGTCGAAGGCACAAAATGATCTTCAAACTTGTAGACGAATTGAACCATAATCATCGAGCTAGCTTTAAAGGCCATTGTTGAAATGGTCGTGGTTGTTAACAAAGACATAGCACAATATTATTCTTGGTAAGGATATTCTTTAATGAGTGGCTATATACAAAGAGGAGTTTTTTTTATTTTCGACGATAATATCTTTTAACCTTTCCATATGAAATACATAGTGCAATTTTAAAATTACAAACAAGGTTTGAATAGACTAAGCCTATAACAATTTTAGTGTGTGAATTTTGAAGATCATGACCGAAGGTAAGGAGGAAGGTAATTATTATCCAACCATGACTTTTACCTACGGTTTACTCGATAGGTCCTTAAAGCTGACGATTTTTTCCTTACACAGTAACCTCCAAAACAAAGGTCATGGGTTAAATGACTTTGTACAGACTTAAAACTTGCAAGAGAAAATTGCAGAGATTTTAATTTATAACCTTTCGATCACGGTTTAATAAGGGAGGAACTCAAATTTGCAGGATTAAAGGCATATATCCAACATAGAAGTTAAAAAAATAACAACCGAAGAGTTAATTTTCAAATGAATTTACCTATCATAGCTATCACCATGTAAATTGAAAAGAGTGCAGTTGAAGGTGCAGTATCATATGGTTATTATTCCACAAATAAAGCATCCATTGCATAGAAAGAGAAAATATTTCCATAGAGAAAAATGCATCGCATAGACAAAGAAAATATTTCCAGAGAGAAACATGCATTGCATAGATAGAGAAAATATTTCCACAAAGAAATACGCATTACATAGACAGAGAAAATATTTCCACAGAGAACATGTATTTGCATAGACAAAGAAAATATTTCCACAGAGAATACGCATTTCATAGACATAGAAATTATTCCACAAAGAATACACATTGCATAGTTAGATAAATATTCCACAAAGAACACGCATTTGCATAGGCAGAGAAAGATTCCACTAAGAACACGCATTGACAGAGAAAATGTTCTAGAGAGAACAAGCATTGCATAGACTGAGAAATTATTATATAGTGAACCTAT
>JASDQU010239778.1:0-15945 GCA_032191745.1 Picea mariana
TCACCTCACACGTCCTTCCTTACCTCACGGTTTGGTTAGCTCACGTCCCTCTCCTCCACGTAAAATCTGGAAACTTACTCATTTTAAATGTGGGCCTCCCTCCTTCCCATCATACGATCTTTCTCTTCCACAAGTTGCTTGCCATGTAGGAGTGTGCCAACACACTCCCAGCCCACGTCCTCTTTACCTCACGTCCTTGCTCCTCAGCTCGTGCATTCCTCACGTTCACGTGGGACTTTCCTTCATATTAATTTGGATGGTTGCTTTCATTTTTTTTTTGTGTTTCCTTTTTCCACCACTCACGTGCCTTTAAAGCATGTGTTTGTCACACACCTCCACAACTCTTTCCTTCATCCCCCACGCTTTCCTTTTGGACTCACATACCCCTCACACTTTCCTTATTAATTAATGCTTTATCTCTTAAAAGGAAAGTGGAAAGGTTCTAATGCTGAGATGAAAACATCTCATTAAAATATGGAATGAAAGCATGGATCTCCTCTTTAAGGAATGCGTGGGTCTTCTCTTGCCTCTTCACTTCATTCTTTTTCCTTTTCCCTCAACCTAAAAGCCCCTCATCTCATTGGCTCATCTTGGTCTTGGTCTTTGAGTTGTCTTGTCCCTTGGATCTTTGACACTTGTTGAAGATCCAAGAGGGGTCTCTTGGCTTCTCAAGCTATTTAAGAGACCTCTCACTCACTCTTTTCTCACCTTTCATTATTGTAATGTTATGCTACTAGTTTTTCACCATCCCATTCTCTCTATCTTTCTCATTATTGCCGTACTTCTTCACTGGTTTGGTTCTTGAAGGGCTTGTGGCAATCAGTTGTCACAACTTCTTCCCTTGGATAATAAAGAAAAAACGCTTTGGAGGATCATTGGAGCATCTATGAGTATTCTAGTTGTTGCATACACATGAGGTGATATTGTTGATTAGTGTTTTTATGTGTTGTTGGTGATAGATCTTGGGTTAAAGTATTTTGCTTGGGTAAGGTAGCAAAGAGTATTCTTGTTATCTTATGCTTATGTTGGATAGCTTAGGGTTTGTAAGTATTTCATTCTAAGTCTATTTCAAGATAACTATCTATTCCATGCTTCACATATTTCTCTAAGTTTTGCAGGTCATCTCAAAGGATTCATTGGGATAGCATCGAAGATGAGCCTACCCTTGAGCCCTTCCTACACTCCATACCTTTTTCTTAATCCATTTACTTGCTGCATTCATTTCCATATATATTTTAGCTTTTAACATTCTTAGAAAGGTCAAAAATAAGTTTTCATTTTCAAATTTGTGTATGCAAAAAATTTCTGGGTAAAAACAGAAATTTTTTTGACAAGTTTAGTGTGTTTTGCAGCATTTCCAGCAAGCTTTTGCTTGTTGTTTTTTGCAGGTTAGTGACAGATCCAAAGGGATATGCTGCCCAAAAACACCTAGGAGACTTCCCAACACACTTCTCTTTGGTTGGGTAACACTTTTCTCCTTTTCTCCTTCAAATTTCTAAGTTCTCTTGCTTATTTTCCTCATTCTTTTAGGCTTAAATCTTGATCTAACTTAGAGTAGTTTATTTCATCTTTAGCTTAGTTTATTACTTGTCCATATGATTGTTAGTTTAGTTTTTCTTTCATTTCATTAATTCATTTTAGCTTTCTCAAAATTGGTATTAGAGCCATAAGTATTAATACTACCGAGATAGTTTCTGCCTGAGCAGTCGGCCAGGAGCCTGTCTAATCTTCATATCTTCGAAGACATAAGACTAAATGCCATGCTTTCCTGTGCAGTTATATCTCAGTAGTATTAATCTAACTTGCCGGCACCTTGGGGGAGTCATCCCCAAAATCGCCTTGGCTTAAGGGAAACTAATACTCTTGTGGTGATTTATGCTTGATGGTTAAACTATCTAGTTAGTAATCACATATAGTTTCATTTTCAAGCTTATCTCATATGCTCATAATCTCATGTTTAATGGTTAAATGGTTGATAATATCTCCTAAATGCTAAAATCTTTAGTAACAATATTCATTTAGCTTGCTTACAACTTTAGCATATGTGATATAGTTTCTTGGTTTAAGATCTTTTCCATAGTCTTGTTTAATCTTCATTATCTAAGCTTTATCTTGCATTAAACGATTAACACACTCATGGATAAGCAATCTTAGATCCTTCTCTTTCTTAAAAGCTTTCACTAAGGCAAGTTGTTCTTGCCATTTCAGTTTGGTTTAAGATCATAAGCATAACTTGTTAAATCTTTTCTTTCTTCATGCTTACATCTTTCATATGATTTAACAAATCTGAGATGCATGGTTGATGATAGATCTAAATCCTAAGTTAAATGTCTGCAATGTTGATGTGATGCTCATGTGCTTAATATTCTTTTATTTATTGTGACACAACCTCACATTCTAAGTCATTTCTTTTTCAGATCTACTTTCTAAAGCACTCTTTAAAGTTTAAGTTATCTTGCTTCATGGTTATTTTCTCATACACATAACTTAAATTTCTTTTTCAAGCAAGTTTAATTTTTTGTTTTATATAGCAAGCTGTCCTTGCTTAAATCTCACACTTAACTTGCAAATTTTATGTGAAATGGTTGATGATTAATTGGCACATCTTGTGTATCATTTTCATATAAGTTTATGTGGTGAATGCTCTTTATTTTCAAGCTGTTAAACACATCTTTTTGAGCATTTTTAGTTTCGGCCATACCCTTAAACGCTAAATTTTACGTGCCTAAAATTTGTCTAAAATTCACCCAACACATCTAAAGACCCACCCGCGGGTCATAACAACACTTAGAAACATTTTTAGGGGCTTCATTCATCCATCTCCACCATCTAAAACGGGTGGGAGGAAAACAACGGAGGGTAGTGGCGGGGGACCGTCCCGTGGTTTCGTTGGGGAGATCCTTTCCGGTTAGTACTCCTATTGTCAGGGCTGACCGAGGAAGCTAGGGTAAGGCCTCGTTTGCCTTACTATCTTGAGCACCAGGCAGTGATTTGGTCAAGGGAGGAGGAAGCTTGAAGCACACACATAGTTTAGGGGGGAAGGAAATTAAAATTAATCAAATCTTTAAGAAACTCCTTAAAACACTTAGTTGCATAGATCACCTTTGTATGTTTGGGGGTATTAGATGTATGCATAGGCAAACACATTGGTGATAATATCTTCATTGTTTTATCTATCTTTATTGCAACTACATGTTTATGTCTTTTATGTTTACATGAGCAATTGAGTTACATATTGAATATCTTGTTTATTTGCTTATTGTGGTGTGGATTAAGAAAGTGTTGAGTATCCCACTTGGGGAGGCATCACTTTCTTGGATGCTTGAGTGCTTTTGTGATTGTTGCCAGTGAAGGCGGTCCAATGGAGTCAGTGCCATTGGGGCATGCTTGGCTTTTGTATGTTTCACTTACATTGGTGCATCTTTGTATCTAGTTTATGTATTTTTGTATCTAGTTTGTAAATGGTGTAATCTTTTGTAACACTTAGAATTCTTTTGTATAATTGTGACGTTGGTTTGGGGTAGTTTAACTTTTTCATACTTGTAAACTTTTTGTAATAAACCACCCTCAAATTTTAGTTGACCCCATTGCCCAACCTTAGGCACTAGTCTTAGTTGACTTAGGGAAAGGGCTGACTCACATATAGATTAGGCTTGCACTTTGCATTGCTGCCTTAGCATCTTAGGCTAGTTTCCCCTTTGGCCTATAACAAATTAAAACTAACTCCTAGAACATTAAAATAAAATTAATCTAATAACTAGGGACAACCCCCCTTGGCTTCCCTAGGAGTAAGCCTAGAAGGAAGAGGTTTCAGTCAAGGTGACAGTGTGGACTTGGAACCTAGACTTTGTGTCTCCGAGGACACACTAAGTGAGTTGGACTTAGTTCACGCTAGCAAGTGTGTATTAGGACGGCAACAGGTCCTTTCCATCAAACTTCCTCATATCGATCTTAGGAACATGGTTGGTCTTCAACCCAAAGTTGAAGTTTCTCCATTCTTGATTCACCTTCCTTGTGTCCTCATCATGAATTTCATGGGGATGCATCTTCACTTTCAGGTGTCTTCTCTGTTACAAAATTTTTCAATACTTCCATGATCTCCTCTTTTAAACCATCCATCTTAGTATTTATTGCCTCCAACTTAGCTTCCATCTCTTGTAGTTCATCTTTTGTTACTATCTTCTTTTGTAAATCATTTATGTTCCTACGCATTTCTTCACCTTCATCAAGAGTCCAAGTAGGATTTTCTGGAGGCTTATTTGGTGTAGAAGTTCCCTTTTTGGGTGGCATGTTGGCCAAGTATCACTTTTGAACCTTGATTTTGAGGTGGTTCTGCTAGACAATCTTTCTTTTGTTGTATCTCCCAAATTTCGGCCTTTCTAGGTATGAAACTTTCTTTTATGTAGTTCTCTAATATTTTTTCTCTGCAATGCCATAGGTCTGATCAAAATTGGATGTGCCAAGTGGAATTTACGATAACTTCTCCACAACTTGCTGATTTTTGGCCTTTCCCGTAGATCTCACTTGTATAGCGTGCCCTGCACAAAATAATTCATATAAAACTCTGAAACTCATACCAAAAATACTAAAGACTGTCCACTATCCAATGAAACTGGTCTCACTCAATTTGGATACTTTAGGAAGAAGTTATGATTGTTTTACCTGGAACACCTTCTTGAGACTAGTCAATAGGACTAGTCAGATACCCTATCTTCCACAGGGTGTATCTACAAATGTAAGATGAACCAGAAGCTGAAATTTTTACCACAGATACATTACTAATTTCTGTGAATATCCTCCGGAGTTCAAGGTCTGAAATGTTACAGCAAAAAAATTATAGCAAAAATTCCGCAATGACTCAATTCAGGATGATTCCAGAACCCTATCTTGCACAGGCTGTATCTCCAAAAGTATAAGGCCTTAGGAGCTGAAATTTTAACCCAACGTACCTTGATCCGTCTACAAAATGTCCTCCAAGCCGTTTCTTTTGAAACGTTGTAGAAAAAAAGTTATAGCGAAAATGCCAAGGTGTCTTAGATGTAGCAACGAAACCCCAAGACCTTGAGCTCTGATACCATATGTTAAGAACCAAACATCAATATAGCATAGCAAAACCTCAGAATAAGTATTCAACACCTTGAAAAAGAGATAATTTCAGATAATAAGCCTCTTCGAGGGGGCAACCTCCTTTTACGCCACATAAATGTTCAAGTACAAGATGACTCCAAATGAAAATGTCTCCTTGGTATATATAGGAGACTAGGAGGTATAATTACAACTAATGGAATAAAGCCGACATAAATAAAATAACATTACTAATGTAATATGCCCCAATTAAGGGGTAATGAGCCAATATTAGGGCTTAACACCACACTTGGCTGAGAAAAAGACTGGCAAGGAGATGTGGGATGCACTTAAAAACTTGTTTGAGGCAAAGAATGAGAACTGGAAGATGGCCTTGAAGGCTAAGTTGCATGATACCAAGATGGGTAAGGAGGAGAGTGTCTCTTCTTATCTTACCCGGGTAGCTCAAGTAAAAGATGAGTTGGTTGTCATTRGAGAGGTCATTACAGATTCTGAGTTGGTGAGGATAGCCTTAAATGGCTTCACCAAAGAATGGGAAGTCTTCATGAAGTGTGTGGTAGGACGTGAGCATCTACCATATTGGAGCAGAATCTGGGATGATTTTACTCAGGAGGAGACCCAGGAAAGATCTCAGAGCAGTGAACAGAAGACAGACAAAGTTGATGAGAATGTTGCTCTTACTGCAAAGAGCAAGAAGAAATGAAGTTTCAGAAGGGACTTGAGTAAAGTCAAATGCTATTGTTGTAATCAATTGGCGCTCCTTGCCTCTCGTTGTCCTAAGAGGAAGAAGAAGACGAAATCAGAAGGGCCTGAGATAGTTGCTACAACGGCCATGGAGGACTTTGCTTCAAAGTACAACAAGGAATTTTCTTTGGTGACCCTAGTTTCCAGTGTCGACAGCGGAGGATTTGGAGGTGATATTAGATGGATTGTGGATAGCGGAGCCTCTAGGCACATGACAGGAATCTGGCGAGTATTCCTAGATTTCACAGAGATTGGTCCTGGCCGACAGGTGGTAAATGAAGGTGGTATGGTGAAAGTTGTAAGTGGAGTTGGGAATGTTAGATTCCAACTCGAGTTTGGGGGACTCTTGGAGCTTGATGGAGTTCTCTTTGGTCCAGGGTTGAGGGTTAACTTTCTCTCAGTCTCAGCCTTGGAGGATGTAGGATATTGCGTATTGTTCAAGAGGGAACATGTCTTTATCTACAGGTAGGGAGTGGACCCAGTAGAGCTGCAGCTAATCGGTAACCGGGTGGACAGGTTGTATATGTTGAGAGGACAACCTTTAGTGTATGATTCAGCGTCGGATGAGCAGCGTGAGGAGGCTTTTGAGACTGCGGTGGCACCAAGGATTCAGTCTTGCATTCCGAGAGAAGAGAGCGAGTCTCTTCTGAGCACTAGCAGGAGGCTTAGCTAGGATGATCGAACCAATGCTCAAGATGAAGTGAGCTCAGGGTTCCAGGATGTTTCCAAGAGAAGATCTTCTAGTTCGAGTTCTGTGCAGGTGTTGAGGATGGCTCCAAGTTCAGAGGGAGCTCCTACAGAGCACAGTGTGATGGAACCAGATGATAGTGGTGGCAGCGAGTACTTCCCTCGCTAAGAGGGAGTGTTATCTTTTTAGCTCGGGAGGTACTCCGCATGTTTTGTCTTGTATGCGGATGTTATATTATATTTACACTACCAGTCACTTAACTTTGTAATGGGTTTTTTATAAAGTTGTTTTAAGTGGTTATTTTATTAAAGTGACTTTTTCTTAAAGTGTACCTTCTAATTTTAAAGTGACTTTATTTCATAAAGCACTTATGTAATAAAGTGAAATCACTTTAATATTTTAAGTGATTCATTTTGGAGGGAATGGATCATGACCCTTGATCTTGAAAAAGGCAAGATCTAATCTTGGCCTTTGGATTTAGGGTTGGGGAAGGTGAAAAGACACTTTGGAGGGAAAATGTCATTTTCAGATTTATAAAAGAATGCATTGGGTAGTGTGCAAGACACATTGAGAGGAGGAACAAGAGAGATTTCCTGAGTAAGCTTGAGAGAGGAAAGTGAGCAGCTTGGAGGGCACAAATACCAAGGCAATTTTCTGTGTGTGTGTTGTTCCATTTTCTGTGATCGATCGTACTGTATGGATCCATACAGTAGGAAGTTTGGGCACGGTTTTCAAGGCAACCTTTGGCACAAAAACTGAGGCATTTTTTGGAAATCTTCTTGCTACTGCTGGGTCGTACTGTGCAGGTTGTACAACAATCTATTGGGCACATTTTTCGAGGCACAGATTTGGAAGAGGCCGTACAGTTGTACAGACTTGGGCACGTTTTCCAAGGCATAATTTTTGGGACTGTTTTTTGTGGCTGTGAGGTATTTTCCTTGGCTGGAAATGTGTATTTGTTGCTATACTGTACTTTTCTGAAAGATGAATAATCTCTCTCTCTCTCTCTCTCTCTCTCTCTCTCTCTCGTTGGGTTTCCCCACATTGGGGTTTTCCATGGCTTTTGCCTAAATTTCTGAGTTTTATGGGTTGTTGTCCACTGTGTTTATTTTTGCTATTATTTTGCTTAGCAATGTGTATTTCTGCTTATGGTAATTTCTAAATGTGGGTTTAAGGCATTTATGAAGTTTATGAAGACAATTATCTCTAGGCTACTAAGTGTTTGACAAAAATTTCAGTTTGTTGATTTTGTCATTAAAAATCTACAATTTTTAGGTTGATATTCCTCTTCAACAAAAAGCCCTAATTTTCTTGTACGACAACAGTGACCTTTTTTCTTTATCCAGTGAAAGATGCTCTCTTTAGTTTAGCTCTGATACCATGTTAAGGTTTAAGCTATTATTAGGTTTCTTTTCAATTTACTAGATAACCATAGCATAGACAGGATCACTAAGAGAAACACAATCACAAGATACACAACACTTATCCTGGGAAACCCTCATGGAGAAGAAAACCCAGCAAAAAATTCCTTAATATAGATAGCCAATACAATGCCAAGACAATAAACCAAACACTATAGAATATCCTCCACTGAGCAATGCACCTCTCTCTTCCTTCTTCTCCCAACTGCAGCTACCAAACTTGCGTACTGAGTGAGCGAATGAGTGTTATCAAATGAGGCGTTGGCTTCCTTTATTTATACAAACTGGCAGGTGCTGGAAAGGTGTCTCTTCATTGGGCAGGGCTAACTTGTCTTCTTAGTGGTTAAAACAACTTTAATTAGCCTAGGGGCCGACTTCTCAATTTGCATAATATATTTAGGGTTTGACCAATCCACAAAAGGGGATTTGGTCAATTACAATGCCTGACATGATCAATCTACAAAACAGGATTGATCTAATGAATAATAACTCAATAATAAATAGAATACTCTTTACAGTTACAATATTTCAACAGAGGGATCTACACAAGTTCTTTACAAGCTAGATTATACCCCATGGCACTCTATGTACCTCTCCTTTCAAGTGACTTTGTGGTACTACCCCCCAAGCTAATCGACTAACTATTGGGAGTACCCAGCGTTTGGACCTTAATTAATTAATTAATGGCAATAAATGGGAATGGCAAAATGTTGCAGCGTGGTCAAAGGGCAGCTCACCCTCTACACAGACACCCATAAATGAGACAATACAAACCCTTGTATGTCACGAACCCCATGCCCATAAATTCACCCCACTCCACTTCACATGCACACATGGCTTAGATGGGTTTCTCTCGGGAAACACCTTGGACCTAGGGAATGATTGACCCAATAGAATGCCTTGAGACCCCTCCCACACCTAAATTTGCCAAATTGTATGACATCCTTGAGCATTTGTTTAGTTTGAAAAGGGGGGTTTGATACACATGTTCGAATGTTTTGATGATTAGATGTGGCTTACTTGTTTGTTTTTGCAGGACCTTGCCCGGTGGACAGGTATTCATGAGGAGATTATTAGCTCGGACCTTCATGAGAGCTTGAAGCCCATGGATGGATGCAAAGACCCCATGCCTGGGGCAAGATCGTGATGACCAATTTGCACAGTGAAGGAAGAAGACGTTGCCTTTGGAGGTTGTTTCTCATACCTTGGTGAATTTGTATGAGAAACAGGCTCCAAGTCAGAAGAGGACACTTAAGCACAAGCTTAAGTATTTAAAGATGGAGAAAGGTGAATTAGTAGCATCTTTTTGTTCCAGAATAACCCAGATCAGAGATTAGCTTTTGGTCACAGGTGTCACAGTGGATGATGATAACTTAGTGTAGGCCATATTTGATGGTCTTCCTTCTTCATGGGAGACCTTCTTATCCAGTGTGAGTGGGAGAGAGATTCAACCCACGTTTGAGAGGTTATGGCATGATTGCCTCCAAGCGGAGAGTCACACTGCTACCAGGAGTGAGTCAACCAAAGAAGAGCATTCAACATTAGCATCAAGATTCAAGGGAAAGACGAAAATCACATTCCATAAAGGCTCTCAGAGGAAGTCAAACACCAAAGGTGTAATGTCCCCACTTTGGGACATCATCACAGTGCAGAGGTTTATGATGACCAGAGTAGACAAAAGCTTGAAGTTTGTAGGTCAAACTGGCATAACAGAAACCTATCCCACCCAATGTCACCACGATGGGGAGGTTCTTTCTCTTTAGGGAGGTTAGGCCCAGGGGAGACATCCCCGGTAACCTGGAGTTTTGAAGAGGCAAAAGAATAGTAGATCAAAGACAAATTTTCCCCCTTCACAAGTTACCACCAAAAGATAGTCCCGGCTAAACAACCAATAAAGATGAATAATAATAAAGTAGAGTCCCTGCCCAAGAACAAAACAACAACAAACTGATATATGCAGGTCTTGGTTAGCACTTCATGTATATTAATGACTATCTAATATTTAAATAAGCAATTATGGCAATAAATATTGACGAAGTCAATGTTTATCAATATAGCAATGCAAATAATATCACTTCCTCAATAAATACTGAAATGACATGGCATTCAATGTAACAAATCAACACACCATCTAATAAATGCCTTTAACTACCATTCAATTGCTTATAAGATGAAACGTTGCTGCATCAAGATGAAATAACCAAGGGTGACGTCAGCATTCTAGGGTTAGCAGGTTAGGGTTAGTGTAGTTAGGGTTTCAATTCTAAAAGAAGTTTGAGAGTTTTTTGGATCAAATCACTTCAACGCTGGAGGCTTAGATCAGTGCCTTAGGTTTTAATGGAGTCAACAAGAAGGACGCAAGAGTTGAAGGAGGATGACTAAAGACTAGAGGGAAGGGTTTTGGAGTGCTACAATAACAGGGCTTCAGAGACAAAACCCTAGGGGAGAGAGGCTCACTCCGGTGTTGCTAAAGTAACGCCTCGTGCTCTCTCCTCCTTCTTTAGATCAAATTGGCAAAACGACTAGCTGAAGATAAAGCAAAGACAACCAAAGCATGAGGGTTTGAAGAGGCAACGTGTTGCTACAGCAAGGCCTTTTCAACAAACCCTAGAATGGTACGGCCCTGGTGTAGAAGAACTAGGCCAAGGATGTCTCACCCTCTTTGGCTTCTGGATAGTATGGCTACCTCAGGGAGAAGAAGAAGATGAGAGTGTAGCTATGGCTAGGCTCTCTCTTCCTTCTTCAATGGTTGAAAATTTCTCTATCAGGGGACATGAGACAAGGACCAATTAAATGTACTTGTCACCTAGGGTTTTGATTCAGCAAATTTATAAGTAATATGCAAGAAATTTAGACTACAACCATTCAATAAGAAGTTTTGCAGAGAAAACACTTACAATTCATGAAGAAATAACCATGCAAACCCTAGTTGTAACACCTTCCTTCAAGAGAAATACCATAAATGCCAAAAAAAGTCTTCCTTCAACAAGTGCGCCTCTCTTAAATCAGCCAAAAAACCCCAATAGGGCGCTAAAATCAGACCTCACTAATGAGTGAGTGATCAATGATGACCAAATGAGGCTAAAACTCCTCAATATATAGTGTATCAATGACCTAATTTTACTTTTTAGGTCATAAAAAGGCCGACAAGGCCATAATACTAAAATCATATTGTTTTTACATTAAATGTTCCTTTTAAAACCTAATTGAGCAAAAGGTGAGACGTCACCCTTCTAAGGGAGACGTTAGCCCCTTTTAGGGTAGATGCAGCAATAAAGAGCAAAACGTTAGCCCTCTTTGGGCCTCTCCATCATGCCACACGTGCCAACTACCCTGTCAAACTGTCACATGCACAAAGTGACGTCATGAGCTCATAGGTGACGTCCTGGGCCATCCAGGGCAAACGTTTTACTGGAAGTGGGTCAATCCCCCTAGGTCGGGCTCTGCCAAGGTGCCTCTGATGAAACGTCCTCTTCTTCTCCGGTGCAAAAAACCTAATCAACTACCGTCCTGTCTCTGCCCCCTGATGGGGTCTTAGCATCCATCTGGTGGGCTCTTCAATCCCATGGAGGTCCGAACTGATCATCTCCCCATGTGTACCGGTCCAAATGGTACCTGTCCGTCGGGCATGGTCCTGCACATCAAAAGCTACGCCCTCTATGGGCTCATTAGTCACAGGGATCATAGAAATGTCAATCACATTTCATCATTAATATTATTAAACATATGCATAAAAACCCTGATACATCGGTCAATAGCTCAAAGACATTACAAAAACCTACAATACAAGATTGGAGAAAAAGACAAGACATCTTATTTGGCTAGTATCCACAAGAAAAGGGAAGTCTCTAGGAAGGTTTCATCCAAGCCATGTAAGTGAGGTGATGTGGCTAGGGGATGTCCATACATGTGGGTGAAGTGAGAGCCAGGGATGCATAATGTTACCTGTGGGTGCCTTTGTAGAAGGCGAGTTGTACCTGTCATGGATGCAATTTTTCCAAGCCCGTTCTTGCCTTTATTCTTTTCTTTTATTTGCTTTTTCTTCTTCTTTTTCTTTTTATTCAAGGGCTAACCAGAGGACACTGCCTTGGCATGGTGACCAGAGCTGACAGTGTTACCCACAAGTACTTTCACAGAGATGAGAAGGTTGGCTCGTGATGAGACCCCCTTTCCCTTGGCCATGCAACCAAAGGTCACTGCCCCGGCGTGGTAACCAGATGGTGGCAATGTCATACTGTTAGGTACCCATGAACCTAATAGGCTGGCTCGTGATGAGACCCCCTATCCTCTTGACTAGGTCTTGTTTGTTATTTTTCGGGTCCCTCTTGTTTCTTACTAAGAGGATTTTCATTGTCTTCTCGAGGATCCCTGGGCGAAACATCTCGAGGTTTTATTTCTAGGCTTTTATCTTTTACCAATTGCTTTTACCTTTTGGGCCTTTAGCCCCTTCTTCCCATGAGATAAGGTGCAATCCTACAAATAGGTCAACCCAATGTCTGGACAAGGGGAATGGGATAAATGAGTGAGGGATAAGATGAAACAACGGTGCTATGATGGGAGCGGACGATGGCTTCTCAAAAATCCCCCCAATGGCAAACCAAGACCTATGGACACAGGTTTGCTAGGGCACCCTATCAATCTCCCCAAGCATGGTCAAGTCGGCTAATGTAAGATCCAAGCAGTTGTTAGAGATAAAAGGAATCATATGCATCTATTTAAAGGTTTCAATGATCAAAAGTGACACATACCATGATACCTGGACCAATAACCTCATGGAGCAAGAACCTCTTCTGATACAAGACCAAGCCGATGGTGATGGACGTTGCTGCTGCTGACAAGACAAGGTTGATGGAAGAAGAAAAGGATGGGCCCTCCAGGGCCATGCTTAGGTCAATCCTTCTCTCGGTACTCCATATCTAGGACCTGTGGGCCTCGAGACATGATCTCCTAGTTATGCCTAAAAATCGGGGATAACAAGCCCAACATTGGGGGTTTTGAGGGTTTTGACTTAACAAACCCTAGAGGACGATTCGGTGGTGAAAGATTCCACCTAGCTTGTCCCAAGCTTGGTCTCGGAGATGCAATACTCTCCCACACCATTCTAGTTCCAAATCTACTCAGTTACAGGAGGATTCTACATCAGTTGCTGAGGTAGAGAGAGAGAGGGCACACTAGCTAGGGTTTCTAGCAAGAGGGGCGCACCATTCATTGAGGGAGGAGTCGTCTTAGTTAAGGAGAGGCGATTTTGGGAATTCCAAGTATTGGGTTTTCCTTGCAGGTGTCTTGGCATCATTCTTGGTGGTTTTCTGGAGTCTTTCAGTGGGGGATTGATTTGTATTGAGAATGGGACGATTTCCCAAGAGGAGGGCGCACCATTTCTTGGAGGGTGGCTAGATCCAAGGGTCTAGTAGGTCTTTTGATGATTTGAGCACTTGGGTTTTCATTGCAGCATCCTGATCTATCATTTTGGAGAGTTTTAGGAGGTTTGGAGGGCTCATTCACCCAGGCCGAATTATCTAGGGTTTCAGGCATCTAGGGGGCACACCATTCAGTGAAGGGTTTCAGATCTACAGGGTGTGAGAGGTATCTTGGAGATTCGGGCACCTGGGTTGTTCTTGCCATCACCCAATCTACTGTTTGGCATCTTTCTTGAGGTGATTGGACATCCTTGGCACCAGGGCCGAATTGTTGAGGAGCTTCAACATTCTAGCAGGACATGGCATCTTCCAGTGGGGGTTTGGCACTTGGCCCAGATCTACTTGGCATTGGTCCTCATCTCTTATCCAGCCTTTGGAGACTTATTTTGTATTGTCGGGAGCTTTTTGTAGCAGCTCTATTGTCTATTTTCATAGCTATCTATTGAGCATTCCAGATCGGCATCTCCATTGTAGCAGGTTCTTCTATCTTATGAATAAAAGCAGATTTGAGATGTTTTGGCTTGTCTATCATATTGCATATGGTTGAGGTATGTTCCATGGTTCTCTCTTCTTGTTATTTGCTGCAAACATTCATATAAACACATCAGTAAAACCTAAGGCCGAAACAAAGAGGCCATTCAACAAGTAAACACACCTAAACAAGTAATTCAGCAAAGTCTTTGACGAAATACCACAACCAGAAAAAGTTTCAAAAGACACCAAAACCATGATGATCCTTGCATAAT
This sequence comes from Picea mariana, assembly GCA_032191745.1. Taxonomy (NCBI): domain Eukaryota; kingdom Viridiplantae; phylum Streptophyta; class Pinopsida; order Pinales; family Pinaceae; genus Picea; species Picea mariana. The sequence continues at coordinate 14,102 of JASDQU010239778.1, forward strand.
GGCTTGGGATCATTATAGTGGTATCGGAGCTTAAATCTTGCAAACCTGAGGGGTCTTTCATAGGGATAAATGGAATGTTGGAAAGAAATGGATAAGATAGCCTTTGAGATGACATGCTTGGAGATCATATATTCCGGCCTTAGCGAGGAAAATAGGGCTCTCATAACCTTTCCTCAGTATGTAGCCTTTAGAAAGCCCAATTGGAGAAAATGGGATATTTTACATGGGATCACCTTAGCAGACAAAAAGAGAAAAGAAACAGCTAGATGGATGGAAGAACAGAGAAACCCCACGCCCAGTAGGAGCTCGCAACCTTGCTACAGTTGCAAGGGGCCGTGGGAACCTGATCATAGGTGTAGGGGTAAGGATTCGAAGCACACTATTGAGGCACACTATGACAGAGAGGATGAGGTGTGTGTGGATGGAGCGATAGATGTTGATTCAGAGCCGTCGGATGATGATAGTGACTCTTGCACAGAGGCTAGTGATAGTGACTCTACCTCAGAGGATAGTGATGATGACTCTTGCACAAAGGCTACTGATGCTTGCACGCTTGAGGAGGATGATGACCCTTCTGTAGTGTATAGGCAGTTGGATGGACAGGACGATAGCACCAGTGTATCAGCAGACATATCACATACCATTGATGTCTTTACATCTCAGCAAAGTAGTGACACTAATGAGGAGTCACACGTGTTAGCACCTAGAGATGATGAGCTTCCTATGGGGGTCGTGACACATCTGTCACCTGTTCAGACACCCATGATAGCCATGTCACATGAGGAGATCAGTGGCACGTCAGGTATGATGGATGAGCCTAGTGTTTGGGATGCACACCATGGACAGGTAGACCCACAGATCCAGGAGGAGGTACAGGACATACAGGCAGTTGACCTCACACATACAGGTCAGCCAGAGGAGATGGAGTCACAGCTATTGGAGACTCCATTGGTTGAGCAGATTGCAGAGGCTGACAGGTTGATGGAGCACTTACTTCCAGGATCGGCTTGCATTGATGAGGATGCACTCTTTAGTAGTCAGTATGACTATGGCACGTGTCTGGATACATCTACATGGGATCCAGGCGCAGATGATAGTAGAAGGGTGAGTGCACAAGAGGATACGACTTCTCATACAGGATACAATATAATTCAGAGGGAGATAGCACCTACTGATGGGGTGCAGTGGCAGATAGGAGGACCCAACAACACAATAGACAGTGGGCAGTTCAACACATTATCTTATGCAAAGAGTGTTTTTGGGGACTCCAGAGTTGACACTACCAGGAGTGACAGCAGCAATGAGGGATATGAGGTGGCACCTCAGCATGACCATGACCAGGAGCCACACCACTTAGCAGCGCAGTTGAGAGTCAGTGAGGCTATGATCATGGCAGCCACCAGGCGCATTGATGACATGCATGCAGTGATGGGAGATTACTGTTGGAGAGCATCAGTGGTGTTATCGCACGGTTTGTAGGAAAGGTCCAAGGAGCTTGAGTCAGGGCTTGAAACCGGCGTAACAGGAGCTTCCCCACCCACTGTCACCTCGATGGGGAGCTCTTTCTATTTAGGAGGGCTAGACCAAGGGAGACGTCCCTAAGGCAATCTGGGTAAAGAAAGGCTAAAGGGTAAAAGACCAAGTCAAGGAAGTCCCTTTCACAGATTGTTGCCCAAGAAGAGATAGTCAAAGAGAACAATCCACTGATGAATGCACCTGTTTGCGAGACAAAACAAATACAACTAGAATGTGCTTGCAGTGGGTTAGTACTTCATGAAATCAATGACTATCTTTATCATATATATGAGCAAATGATCAAATGCAATTGTTGACGAAGTCAATGA
>JASDQU010239779.1:0-16683 GCA_032191745.1 Picea mariana
CTTCAAGTCTTCAAGTGGGGGTCCTCCAACTTCGTAAAGCCATAACTCTCAAACCATGAGGAGTTATGTGACATTCCACATACCACCGGAAATGGCATGTCAAGTAATATCCATCTAGAATAGTTTCATCAACAACTTCATTGATCTTCATTTCATTATTCCACATACAAGCATGGGTCCTCCAGCCATTCTTCTGGGATAACTCAATCCGCAAAGCATCTTCCCGTGAGAGCTTTCACCATGAGGGAACCACTTTGGAGTTCATCCATCTGTGCAGCTTATCAATTATGTATCAATGATAACTCATTGATCCATCTTTATCTATGCATCATATCAAAGATAAATTTTGATCCATCTTCATCGATTGGTTTCCACTTGGCATCTATCATTCTCATCAAGGATAATACATATACATTGTTTATCAATCATCAATCAATCAAGCCTATCAATCAATTCCTTGACATCAATCAATCACTCAATCTCTTAACCTCAATCCTTTGACATCAATCAATCAAACCATTGGGCCTTGGCATCAATGACAACATGATCCAACCATTTTGTGTATGGTGTGTGATTTTATATTAGTGTTCTCTATTTTCTACATTTTATCTATTTCATTCATAAGCATAAAATCAATAACTAAATATTTTGGAATCTAAAGGAAATTAACCTTCATAGTGTAGATTTCAGTTTATTTATCAGATCTATTGTGGAAAACATTTCCAGTGGAATATCCATGAAATTTCACATATCATATTGTTATCAGAATAGGTTTTGTTTTCGTTATTTGTGGAAAGTTGCAGGATCCAAGAATCGACTTAAAGAGAATTCGCAGAAATCCTAGCCATGGAGAACGAGTTTGTTCATAACAACCCTTGGGATCCAATAGAAGAGATATTTGAGAGGTTTGAAGCACATGTTGATGATATCAACCACAATATGAACCTCCTCATGGTGGCTCTAGAAATCAATATCATACCATTCAAATATGATGGAGGCTCTAACTCAGAGATCAGATCAGTGGGGAAATATAGAGATCAAGGATACCTAGGAAAGGAATCGAAAAATGAACCCGAGAAAGAGCAGTTGATTTCAAGTGGTTTTAAACCTTCATAGTCTCTATTCAATATGGAAGAGAAAATGGGCATAAATCTATACCAAGGTGAGATCGGTGCATTAAAACATAATCATTGGTTGCAGCCACTAGAAGTTTATTTTAGTGTTCACCACATGGATTAAGAGAAAAAGATTTCATTTTCTATATCGAAGCTAGAGGGCCATGCCTTAACCTGATGGGAAAGTCACATAGATAAACTTAGGATGTAGGGTGATCCACCAATAAGTAAGTGGGAGGATTTAAAAACCCTCGTTAATTCCCAGTTCTATCCTATTAGGTATGTAGAGGAAAAATGGATTTGTTGGCATTACTTCAGGAAAAGGCAGGGGGAGAGTGTATAGGAGTACACCATTGATTTCAGAAAGATGTCCATCATGTTGGGTATCTCCCCCAAGAACCCAGATGTACTCCTCAAGTATTTTGGGGGTCTACATAGTCATCTGCAAAAACAAGTGATGCTTTTCAAGGCAAGGATAGTGGATGGTACATGTGTATAGGAATAGTGTCTGGAAAACATAGGACACAAGAAAGGGAATCCAAGTGGTTCCAAGAAGAAATAGCACCATGAAGCTTCCAAGGAGGGGAATAAGAAGTTGAAATGGGGAAAGGATAATAAGATGAAAACCATTTCACATCAATGTGAGCATACTAAAAATCATTGCAATCATTACAACATTGATGGCCACACTGAGGAAAAGTGTTGGAAACTGCATTCAGAGTTGAACTTGAAGAACTAGAAGAAGAACTAAAAGAAAAAGAACCTTCTAGCCACAGATTCGAGTAATAAGGTTGAAATTAGCTCATATGTGGATGAAAAAATTTCATGCACATCTATGCAAAAGGAGGTGAGTCTAAGTATGCTTCATCACTAGGAAGAGAAGGACATGACCAAGCTCTTCCACATCAAGATCCAGGTCAAGAATACCAAGATAGATGATATGTTCGACTCTGGTTCATGGGTGAATCTCATAGAGGTGGATCTAATCAACAAGATTGGATTGGAGGTTCATGATCATCCAATCCCCTACCCATTGGGTTGGGTAAACAAAGATGCAGAGATAAAGGTAACAAAACTGTGTAAGATTAAATTTATTGTAAGTGTTGATTTTATTGATGAAGTGGAATTGGACGCAGTACCCCTTGATGTATATGGAGTAGTGTTTAGAAGCCTTTACATGTATATGGGGAATGAAATCTTCATGCAGAGAGACAACTAGTACTGATTGATCAAGGATGGGAAGTCCTACATCATCAACATGCATAAAGTAAAGTCAAATATCTCACTAGTAAGTGCCAACCAAGCCAAGAAATTGATTAGTTCTAGTAAGAAATATGTTTTTCTTTTATTAAGAGAAAATTAGTTTGAGGATGAGTCAATGAGAATGAAGACATCCTTGGAGGGGTGTACTAAAAAGCAGAAACATTAGTTGGAGGAATTGCTATAGGAATACATAGAAGTTTTCAAGGAGCCTAAAGGGATACCACCTAAGAGGGATGTGGAGAAATAAATACAATTATTGCCAGACTCTCCATTGTCGAATATAGGGATGTATAGACAATATGTTCTAGAAGCAAATGAAGTGAAAAAGTAGTTGCAACAGTTGTTGGACCATGGTGTGATTTGACCAAGTATCTCACCTTATGGGTCACCCATCATAATTGTTCCCAAGAAGGATGGGACTTGGAGAATGTGTATCGATTATAGGGAATTGAAAAACATTACACTAAAGAATAGGTACCATATTCCTAGGATTGATAATATGTTGGACCAGTTGCAGTATTATAAGTACTTCACTAAGTTCTATTTGTAATCAGGATATCACCATGTACGAGTCAAAGAAGAACATACCTAGAATATTTCCTTCAATACAAGGCAAGGTATGTATGAGTGGTTGGTTATGCCATTCAGTTTATGTAATGCACTAGCTACATTTATGAGACTAATGAATAATGTTGTGCGCCCTTATCTAGATTCATTTTTTATTGTCTATTTGGATGATATATTGGTTTATAGTGCTATATGGGAGGAGAATATCTCACATCTCATGCAAGTGTTAGAGACCCTGAAGAAGCACCGGTTGTTGGTCAATCTCAAGAAATGTGATTTTTATCAGATCTCTTTGGTGTATATGGGGTATGTGATTAGTGGAGGTGATATCAAGATAGATCCCACCAATATGGAGGCCATCATGAAATGACCACTTCCTACAAATTACACAGAATATAGGATCTTTGTTGGGGCAACACAGTACTTATGAAATTTCATAACTTCATTTTCAGTAGTATCTACACCACTCCATGCAATAACAGTTTGCAGTAAGAGTTTCTTGTGGGGGAAGAATTAGCAGAAGGAATTTGATGAGCTGAAAAGAAAGACCAGTCAAGCACCAATCCTCGTGCTACCAAACTTGTAGAATCCCTTTGAAGTGAAGACAGATGAAAGTGGGTATGCCATGGGAGCAGTCCTGATGCGAGGAGGAAGGAATGTTTTTTATCATTCTGAAGTATTTCATGGGGCGGTTCTCAACTAACCTACTTATGACAAGGATCCCTATGCCTTGGTACAAGCTATCAAAAAGTGGAAGCACTATATTATGGGAAAGGATACCATCATCCACACAGATCACCAGCTTCTCTAGTATTTGCAGGCCTAAAGTAAGTTACAATAAAACAAGCACTACAAATGGAAGGGGTTCTTACAGCAGTTTCATTTTGTCATAAATTATAAAAAGGGTAGCACAAAAAATTTGGCAGACATGCTTTCAAGGCTACCCACATCCAAGATTACAACTTTGGGAACTTTGATGCACATGGAGAATTTTACCCATGATGTTTACAAAGAAGCATACACAGAATATGAGGACTTCAAGGAGGTGTTTTAGTAGCTACATGACCAAATTAATATATAATAAGGTGATGAAAAGGGTGAATATCATTTCCAGAATGGTTTACTCTACAAGCTCAACAATCTTTATGTTTCTAAAGTTGAACGAGTGCAACTTATCAGAGAGGTTCACACCTCCAAGGTTGCAGGAAATTTTGGTGTTGAGAAGATAGTTTCCAACTTACAGAGTTATGTGTATTGGCCCAGAATGGAAGAACATGTAGCGCGGTATATAAAAGGATGTATGCGTTGTTGTACCAGCAAGCCCAACAACAATAATCAAGGTCTATACCATCCCTTACCTGTACCCACTCGACCTTAGGAAAGTATTTCCATGGATTTTGTGGGAGGATTACCAACAACTAGGAAAGGACATGACTATCTATTTGTGGTAGTTGATAGGTTTGGAAAAATGTGCATTATCATGCCTTGTAAAAGGACCATCAATGGACAAGAAGTAACAAAACATTTCTTTGAACAGGTCTAGGTGCACTTTGGGATATCAAGGATCATAATCTCAGACAAGGATACCATATCTCTCAATGCATTTTGGACTACATTTTGGGAGAACATGGACACTAAGCTCAATTGATCTACATCATTCCATCCACAAATAGATGGGAAGATAGAAGTATTCAACGGGACTTTGGTGCAACTTTTCAGGGGTTACAATTAGAAGCATTTGAAGACCTAGGATAAAAATATGATCTATATACAACATTCTTATAACATAATAGTCCACACTTCTATTGCTAAGTCACCTTTTGAAACTTGTCTTGGATATTTTCTAGCTTCACCCTTAGATGTTGTATATGGACAACAAGGAGGAGTGAGGGAGGACCTCACATGAGATGCATTAAAGGTAGAAAAAATTGTTGAGAAGATCAAGATGATCCATTTGTCAGTACATGAGACATTGAATAAGTAATAGGAAAAGTACAAGGCTAGACAAGACTAGCACAGAACATAGAGAACATTTAGAGTGGGACACAGAGTATGGCTACAATTGAATAAGGAAATACTACAGGGTCTTGGTAATAATTTCAAGGCTCTATGGTATGGTCCTTTTGAGGTATTGGAAAACGTGGGATATAATGCCTACATACTCAGTCTACCCCCATACATGCACATTTACTCAGTAGTGAATGTGAAGAATCTCAAACTCTATGAGCCCTCCATGTTGGATTAGGAGGAGGATCAGGTCCTACCTTCCATAGAGGACTTAGCACCATATGCTCAGGAAGAGTTGGTAGAGGACACAGTTTTGCAAAATCACTCCAGAACTACAAGATAGGGGAAGCATGATAGTTGGTAGATTGGGTTGAAAGGACAATGTCCAGGCAAAGCAAAGTGGTACTCCAGGGAGAAGGTAGAGGAAAATTTTTCTCACCTCATTCAGTAAATATTTTGGGGACCAAAAGAATACCTAAATGGGGAGGTATGATCTATATTGGATCATTATACTATTTTTCATCTATCTTGATGTTTTTAGAGTGGAAAAAATTGGAGTAATCAACTTGTAGGGTCATTTTAGTGGTAGGTCCTAGTTTAGAAAATTGGGGTATGGAACCTTCCAATGCCATTTTTAGGAAGAAAACGACATATTTTTGGATTAAAACTTTCCCAACAAATCTTGGACCCCATGAATTTATTCTACACATCTATACCTTTCCAACAATGAAAAAATCATGTCAATCGGAGCTTGTGTGCTAAAGTTATGCCTCTTGCAAGTTGACTTACCTTGTTGACCACCATCATATGAGAGGATGCCACATCATCCCCAATTACTCATGCAAATGGGGCTAGACACGTATGTAATTTCAAGAATATTCTAGAAGGTTCAAAACCCTATCACAATTGATGGTTGAGGAAGTCAAAAACCTACCCCTAGATGGCTATCGAGCTATGTTAAATATTGGGCCACTAGGAGGAGAATGGGTTCCATTCTATGTTATTGTATTTTGTTCCATAGTAGATAAGAACAACTTCGGGTGGGAAATTAGAGATCATAACAAAAGGGTTTAATGTTGTGTAGCATCCTGACATGCCACAAGTCTCAGGTAACTCCATAGAGAGTGTCTTCTCCTTTGTACTTGCATTATTTCCATACCAGAGAAAAGAGAGCATAGTTGTCTCACCTTCTAGCTGGGTTTTCTCCTATAATGGTTTCCCAGAGCAAGTATTTGTGTTATTTTGTGGATGATGTGTGATTTTATATTACTTTTCTCTATTTTATGCATTTTATCTATTTCATGCATAAGCAGAAAATCAATAACTAAATATTTTGGAATCTAAAGGAATTTAACCTTCATAGTGTATATTCATTTTTATTTATCAAATTTGTTGTGACAAATTGTTCCAGTGGAATATCCACGACAGTTTGTAGATCACTTATTTAAATAAATATCGTTAGGTAGTTGGTAGTTACTCAATATAAAAGGGTAATATTTGTTATATATGGTCCAGTAAGTGGTTGGTACTCATTAGTGATGGGACCACAAGTAGTTAGGGAGAAAATATTTATAGAGCTAGTAGGTTATGGAATGTTTCATTGAGTGTTGTTATTGTATTTCATCTCTTCTCAAAGGAGGTTTCTTCCTCAAATATGAATGTGTACATTCACTCTCTTTTATGGATTATCAATAGAAGGGTTATATTATGTAGGTTATATATTATTGTCTCTCATATTTACTTTTTTGCAGTTCATATTTCTTGAATGATTGCTAAATAATCATTATTTCCATCGGTTAAGTACAAGTCGTATTAGATATCTTTCTTGTGTCACCATGAATTCAAATTTTAGATTTTTTCTTTTAGGCTAGAGACATGATACGACTTCTTTAAACACAAATACACATAAGGAATACAAGTAGAGTCACCTCACTAGATACTCATGTATACCTATAATGGTACCCCTTCAAGTAGCACTACATTAGAAAATGTTTCCTAAATATTTTATCTTCAATGTAACTTTGAGTATATCAAAATACCTCTAGGTGCACCTGAGACTACCCTTACATAATACCCTCGATCATCCTTTTGCTATAACATATTGAGAACGACACTTGGGGAGATCACTCTTGTGTACTAGGGAAATGAGTAGTATGGTTAAGGGTATGGTCTATCCTCCCTAGTTGGTACCATGAAATATTTAGTGGAGTATTATTTTGGAAACCATCAAGTATATCAAAGAGTTATATAGCTTGACATTCCTTTATCCATATGACCTTGAAAACTCTATCGTCTCTAGAATGGGTAGATGAAAAAATAATTTTACATGAATATCAAGAATCTATCAATTCCACTAGCATCATGATAATTAGACATGGGTAATATTCCTACCAGGATTTATTTTAAAAAATAATTATGGGACTAGTGTGCACCATTGTGGGAGGCCTATCTTAAAATATTCTTTGCACAACATTGATTTCATTGGTACTACTCTTAAGTAACACCTTTTTTGGTGGACCCACCCATAACATTGTGGGTGACATAACTCAAACTAGCACAAAATTGATCACATTGGTATAAATCTTTCCTAACCCTTTTGTTGGACCCAAGGACTCCATGGAGGCCACTCTAAACATGGTCATGGATAAAAAAAAAATCACCCAATTGAACAACTGGTATAATTAGTGTGACATTGATATTTCTAAAATCAGCTAAATTATCAACACACAAGTTTCCAATATTAAATCCATATAATGTAAGGTGAATCCACTCACAAACATGCAAGAACAAATTAATCTGTTGAAAACCCACTTCCTACCCCATGGGATCAATTGGTAAGAGAATCACATGGATCCACCAACTATGGAATCCCCCACATATGGAGACTATTGTCATCACAATAGATCACCCCATTAGGATAACCATATGTGGCACTAATATCCAAAAGTAGTTGTGAACAAGTTTGACGGTTCTGATCCCACAAGATGGGTTACTCATATTGAACATTACTTCTCCCTCTAAGGTATTCTTGATAACTTGATGAAAATTCCAATGGGTGTGTTATACTTGGATTGAGAATGTTGGAAGTGGTGGAAATGACATCAAAATCTATATATGGGGTACATTGCATGTACTTGGTTTGTCAAAACATCTATGTTCATTTTGAAATAGACACTCACTATTTTGGTAGGTTGACCAAGTTGTGTCAAAACATAGAAAAGGATTTCATGGAAACATTCATGTAATTGATAATCCATATAGAAGGCATGATCGATTATTTTTTAAAGAATGTTAAATTAGTGGTATGAAGGAGGAAATTCAAGAATAGGTCTTGATTTCTCACCCATAAACTTGATTGGAGGATTATAAATGATCTAGAGAAACACGGGCGATGGCTAATGCACAAATTAATAATAAAAAAAAAAAACATTTTTATATCAGTGGTTTGAAGGAGGATATTCAACTATGGGTCTTGATTTCTCACCCATCAACTTGGTTGGAGGATTATCAATGAGATATAGAAGCATAGGTGGTGGCTGATGTACAAATTAAAAAACACCATTTATTTGTGCCCCTCATGGCACCTACAACAACCCCCTACCTTATTAGCCCTTGAGAGTCCACAAATTGACCCAAGAAGAAATCGTGGAATTCTAGTGCCTCAAGCGTTGTTATAAGGTATATCAAAGGAAAAGAATATAAAGAATATAAATTATTTCAAATTGATGTGGCCCACTTAGACCTACCTAAAGACATTTCCAAAAAAGACACTATTGAGTTGGATTTAAAAAAGACTACCCGTTAGGAAGACACTACCATAGAGCCTCCTTGTGAGGAACCCCAAATTTGCCTCCATTATTTGTGAATTTTTTTAGCTCCCTAGACATTGAAGTTGATTGGCTACATCAAGCACTAAAAGTTGATTATTTTGATTGATAGTGACAACACCCACAATTTTATACATCATAGAGTTTTTGAAGAAACCCATTGTTTTGTCCATATGGTGCATAATTTTCAAATTACGATAGTCAATGGAGGTATGATGAAATGTGGTGTCAAGTGTGAGAATGAAAAATTTCAAATGGGGGACTATCAACTCAAATATCACATGTTCACTATTGAAATTGTAGTGCCCCCACTACTAACCCAAAAAACAATTTATGATACCATTTAGCTAAATGCATGCATTAAGATTTAACATGCAACTAATAATGTTTTTAAAACATGAATGTAGTTGAATTAACATTCACACAAAAACATATAACTTCTTAAAACTCATAGTAAACACACAACAAATAAAATCCATAATTTAAACAATAAAACATAAATGAAAACACTTATCTTTTATCAACAGATGTGCACCTAGCTACAAAGGATGGCCATTCTACCCAAATGTATAGTTTCTTGTTCAAATATTAGTATCAAATCACCCTCGATCTAGGGATATGAATCCAAAAGGAGAGGGTGTCTCTCTATTGTCCACTCACAACCCAATATAACCCACATCAAGATGATTTTCCTATAGTCATCCCAATCCACCATCTCTCTTCCTCTCAACCTGCACAACCCAAGGAATGGGATCCCCATTCAATGCACACAATCCCTTAGGCTTTCCCACTTCTCTCTAGGGATCCAGCACCTGTTGTCTACCACAAGAAAACACACAACAACAAGATCATTATTCTAGGGTAATTTATCACATAGAAATCTCACTCTACAATAATTATAGCATGCTTCTTCAAGCATCCATGATTCCCACAAGCTACCACACATTCCCACTATGGATGTCTTCAAGCTCCAGCACTCTCCACTCTCTTTGTAACATCCCCAACCACCAACAGTTTGGTCAATGCCACCTACACAACCTTAACTTAGCCTTTAAAACTCTGATACCATATTGTAATGTCCCCGGCCATCAACCCACTTTCCGGGAAACGCTACTTCGTGGAAACATTCTCATACTTAAATATATAACATGCATTATTTATAAATAATAAACATTAAATCAAATTAAGACATTTGACATGGATTTACTGCTGTCATACAGACTTAAACAGAATTAACAATAATTCAAACTAGCAACGGAATACATGATAATATTACAAGTATCACAGAACATGCATTTTAATTAAGTACAGAATTAAAACACATAATGATACTTATCTTTGAAATTGCAATACACCACCAACTGCGTGCAGACCTTCCATGAACCTCCCAGCCTTAGACCGCACTTCTCATCACTCTCAGCAGTATGTCACCCCTGAGTTGGGACTAAGCTCCATCGGGAAAGGGAATCCTAGGCTAGGCAAGCTCAACCGAAGAAACATAGTTTATGAGGAAGGATTCTCTCCCAGAAGACACTTATGTCCACTGCTCACAGACTCTCATTCCCCACATGCATGTTCCAACCTAGGAGTATACACCTTCACTGTCACCAAGACAGTCCTTCGGATACTAAACCTCCCTTTCCCTGGGTTTCAGCAATAGACCGGATCGGAATTCTCTGAGCTCTGTGGCAACTACAGGACTCCTTCCAGGAGTTATCACTTCTTTCGCGCACTCTTTCACCTGGAGAGAGTCGCTCACGTGCCTGACAACTTGCTTCTTCAACCACAACCACCTCTCTCACCTGAAGAGAGTGTTGCACACAAGCTTGGCATCCTACTTCTTTATCTCTGTTCCAACACAAGGAGGACAACAAGGCTCATAAAGGAACAAATGATGGTAGCCAATCACACTCAGCCAAGGGAGTGCGTGGCCACAACAGCCCACAGTTATAATGCACACGACATAGATAATTACTATATGCTCGGGTTTCACAAAAGACAGCAACCCAAATGGTTAAGCACGAACTCAGATTTGCAGTGTGGATAAATTGGGTTCACATGACACACAGGAGACACGGCTCAATCCACGGATTACCAGTTTCAGGATGTGTGACAAGAAAATTATGCAAAGGTTAATGATGGAGGCCAAACACAGAGACCAGACAGAATTCACAGGAATACACCAGTCGATCACAGAGGTCTCACGATTTCAGGTTTCAGAGTTGCGTGAGGTATGCAGTGATCAGACGCAGAGGCAACACGGTTCAGAAAACCGATGGTAGAATGGAGGATGAACCCCCATCATAGCTCAATTCTTGGGTTAAATTGCATGTGCTTGGGCTGACACATGTCACCCATGAAGCTGCATGCACTCCATCAAGTATGCATTCCCGTTTTCACACGTTGGGGCTGCATGCATTGCCTCTCCCAAGACTTAGGATAAAAACATACATTTCACACCACTTTGGAATAATAATAAATTATTATTCCTAAGGACTTAAGCCCTCAAGCTTAGCCCCTCTTCCTACCTCTCATCCCCCTCTCCCTTACCCATACTCTGGAATCTTAGTCCCCCATCACTCTTTCTTCGTGGTCGGTCGGCACGCGGTAATGTTTATATATTATATTAATGATCTTCATAATTACGTATACAAAATCAGACTCCTGGCCCTAACACTTAGGCTCTCTGGCTTAATAAACACATAAGCCCACCAACTTATCAATACTCGGCTCAACAGCCTACAAAACATGATAACAATTCATAAACATGATTACAATTCATAATATAACTGGGGCACTGTCGGGGGATATTACAATCCCCTCCCCTTATTTTTTCATCGTCCTCAGTGCAACTCTTTACATAGCATCATCAATCTTTTCAAAATCTTCAAAAATATGTGGGTATTCTTCCTGCATAGAATCCTCACGCTCCCATGTCGCATCCTCAAGACCGTACCAGGTCCACTGGACCTTTACAAACCCTATGGCTCGATTCCGTAGTTGTTTGCTTTTCCGGTCCAATATACGCACAGGATACACTTGCAAGACACCTTCTTGCTCCACATGAATCTCATTCCAATCGATAACATGTTTAGCATCATCTATATATTTCTTAAGCAATGAAACATGAAATACATTATGTACAGTCATGGATGCAGGTAATGCAATCATAAATGCAACTGGCCCAATCCTTTATAGGATTTCAAATGGCCCACAAAATCTAGCTTCCAACTTGGTGTAGTTTCCCAGCTTCAGGGAACTTCTCTTGGCTTTTACTTTTAGGAAAACATGTTCACCCACTTTAAACTCTCTATGGGTTCTATTCTTATCAGCATAACTTTTCTTCCTGTCTTGGGCAGCTTTCAAATTCTGCTTAATTTTTAGCATCTGTTCTTCCATTTCCTTGAGAAACTCTGGCCCAACTACTGCCCTATCAGCTAGATTATCCCATCTCACTGGATTAATGCACTTTCTGCCATAAAGTGCTTCAAATCGGCTCATCTTCAATGATGCTTGATACGCATTGTTGTAGGCGAATTCTACCAAGTGTAGGTAGTCTTCCCATTTAGATGGTTTGTCCACCACATGCATCCTTAGTATGTCTTCTATCACTCGATTCACCCACTCTGTCTGCCCATCGGACTCAGGATGATAAGTTGTACTGAAGTTTAGATTCGTTCTGAACCCCTTGAATAACCCTTTCCAAAAATTTGAAATAAATTTTGGGTCTCTGTCAGACACAATTGTCTTGGGAATTTCATGCAATCGTACCACTTCCTTCATAAAAATATCAGCAACATCCATTGCCTTCTGAGTAGTCTTTAACGGAATGAAATGAGAAGCTTTTGTAAGATTGTCCACTACCACCATGATTGAATCATGTTGCTTGCATGTTCTGGGCAATCCCGTGATGAAATCCATTGTCACCAATTCCCACTTCCACTCAGGAATGGTTAAAGGTTGAAGCAACCTTGTTGGGTGTCTGTTCTCAGCTTTAACCTTCTGGCACTCCATACATCTAGTGATGTATTCTGTAATCTCTTTCTTCATACCTAGCCAAAAGTAATGGCTCTTGACTGCTGCCACAATTTTCTAATATCCAGGGTGCCTTGCATAAGGCACATTATGCATTTCATGAAAAATCGCAAGTTTCAAATCCTAGACATTAGGTACATAAATTATGTTCTTGTATAGAAGTATTCCATCAATTTCCAATTTATAAATCTCCACATTATGTGGCATCTTACCTTGTTGTAGCTTTGCTACCAAATCCCTGTACTGCAAATATGTATTTGCATCCTCCAAAATTCTACTTTTAATATCAGTTTGGTACATGCTAATGGTTGTAGCATGAAATTCATGCACTCTCCTGCTGAGTGCAGCAGCCCACTTTATTTTCCTTCCCTTTGATATGCTTGATATCAAAATCGTACTCACAAAGAAACTCCAACCACCTACTCTGTCTAGCGTTCAAGGTTGGCTGATCAAACAAGTACTTCAGACTGTTACGGTCTATTCTTAGTTTGAACCTTCTTCCCATGAGGTAATGTCTCCATTTCTTTAGAGTGTGTACTATGGTTGCCAACTCCAAATCATGAGTTGCATAGTTCCTTTCGTGCTCTTTCAACTTTCTAGATTCATAACAAATTACGAATCCATTATGACTGAGGACTCCTCCCAATCCTTCTTTGCATGCATCTATGCCCACCACAGAATCTTCATTTGGATCTGTGATCCTCAGGATTGGAGCACTGGTTAACAGTTGCTTCAATTGTTGGAAGCTTCTCTAACAATCCTTTGTCCACTAAAACTTCTTCTCCTTCATTTGCAAGGAAGTGATAGGGTGAGATATCCTCGAGAACCCTGCGATAAACCTTTTGTAATAACCAGCTAGACCCATAAAGGATCTGACTTTTGTCATGTTCTTTGGCACTGACCATTCTCTGATGGCCTCAATCTTCTCAGGATCTACAACTATCCCTTCCTTCGAAATAATATGCCCCAAGTAATGGATCTACTCCTGATAAAATGAGCACTTGCTCAACTTGGCATACAGTTGGTGCTCTCTTATCACCTGCAACACCATCCTAATATGTTTTTCATGCTCTTCCTCCGACTTGGAATACACCAGAATGTCATCTAGGAAGACTATGACAAAATTGTCTAGATAGTCCCTGAATACACCATTCATCAAGCACATACAAACAACGAGTGCATTTGACAACCCAAAAGGCACCATTGTGAATTCGTAATGACCATACATTGTTTTGAAGGCGGTCTTGTTGATGTATTCATCCTCCTTTATCCTTACCTGGTGATATCCCGACCTGAGATCTATATTTGAAAATATCTTTGCATCCTTCAACTGATCGAAGAGGTCATCAATCCTCGACAGAGGATATTTGTTCTTTACAGTTACTTTGTTCAATTGTATGAAATCAATGCACAATCTCAGCGTCCCATCCTTCTTCTTCACGAACAGGACCGGGGCACCCCAAGGTGACACACTTGAGCGTATATACCCCTTCTTCAGAATCTCTTCAAGCTGCAATTGCAGTTCTTTCATCTCTGGGGTACTTATTCTGTAAGGATGTTTTGACACTGGAGCTGCTACAAGCATCAAGTTTACAGAGAAATCAATATCTCTCTTTGGGGTAGTCCAGGTACCTCCTGAAATACATCTTCAAACTCTTTTAGTACCACATAATCTCCAATATTAAACACCTTATCCTTAGGTGTTTCCTCCACATTGGCTGCAAATAATTGACAACCTTTTCTGTAGCACTTCTTCAGCTACATTGTTGAGATTTCTCTGATAGCAACAGCTCTGGGAATTTCTTAGATTGCTCTCTGATTCTCTTCCTCATCCAGGCAAATGAATGCCTTATTACGATAGTCCAATATGGCATGGTGTTGGTCCAACCATTCCATCCCAATTAGACAGTCATAAGAACCTAAAGGCATAACATTCAATTCATCCTTTGTGCTCGATCCATTCATGTCCACAGGACGGGACTTAACCAACTCAGTGACCTTCCTCCTAGTTCCTGTAGCCAGTTGCACTAACCAAGACTTTTCATGTTTGCTTCTCGACAAATGCAAACTTTCAACCACTCTAGGACCTATATAATTATGGCTAGCCCCTGAATCAATTAAAATAGTAAATGGTTGGTTGTTAATCATACCTTCCACTTCAATCATGTGCGACTGATATTCAGCTTGCTTGTTGTTCAGGGCTACATAATTACTTGGCATTCTACTGCCCATGTCCTCCACTATTTCATCCTGTTGTACATTGTGGACAACTCTCATTTTATCATTTTTGTGGGGCAATCTTTGTACCTGTGATTTTCTTTACAACCCCAACATTCCATAGGTGGTATTCTTGGCATTTGTCCACCTACTTCAACCTTCCTAGGCTCTCTAAGAGATGGTTGTCCTTGAGGACTATTTCTGAAAAAGGGTGGCTTAGTTCCCTTCTTCCTCTGATCCATCTTGAATTTCTTCTTGTCTTCCCAAGCCTTCCAGAAAGTAGGCTTCTCTCTTTGCTGCTCATATAAGAATTTCACTCTTCTTATCATTTATTCCATAGTTTTTGGGTCATCATACTGGATCATGTCCCCAATGGAAGGTGGCAGTCCACTCAGATACCTTTGAATCTTGACAGTCTCATCCTTGATGAACGGAACATACTTCAGTAATTTCAAAAACTTTCATTCGTATTCATCAATGGTCATGCTGCCCAGCTTGAGTTCAAAGAATATTTCATCTTTCTGTCATAATATCTTTTAGTCAAGTATTTCTTCTCGAAATATCTCTTGAATTCTTTCCAAGTGATATATTTATCTCTAATGTGTTTCACCTTCACAAGCTTATCCCACCACATGGATGCCTTTCCTTTCAGTTGATACATTGCAATTATTCCTTCTGCATGAGAGGAATAATTCTGCAGTTGGAAATATTTCCTCATGCCAAGCAACCATGTCTCGGCATCTTCCTCCTTCTTATGTTCTCCATCAAACGTTAGAGGCTTAATCTTGTTCATTTCTCCCTTCATTTCATCCACTCCAGATCTCTTGTGATTTCTAGTAGGAGATGGGCTTGAACTACTGTGTGCCCTCCTCTTGGAGCGACCTTGGGAGTGATGATGGTGTTTACCAACACTCCTTGATCTTCTTCCCTTATAAGTCGGGTGACTCCCGGTTTTGATCGAGTCTCTCTCCTAGTCCAACTTATCTTCTATTCTCTCCAGACTCTTCATCAAATTTAAGTTGAATTCACCTTGTTTATCCCGAGATTTCCTGAGCTTTTTTCTATCTGTTCGATGAGTTTGGGAATCTTTCTGCAATTTTTCNCTTCCTTATCTATCTCTTCTCCATGCCCATTGGAGTTCGACCCTTCAACTCCCAAATGAACATCCATCCCTTTAGCTTCATTCTCTGAATTGGAATCATTTTGTGTCTCTTCCATTTATTTTTCAATCAGTGGAAATTCTACTCAGTTCTGGCACTCGCTAATCTTCTGAAAACACAATGTGCAGACAACCGGAATTTGTCAGGCCATTATTCCTTAAAAAATCCCACAGCATTCATAAAAAAATCTGAATTAAGAAAATGTTCAGATTTCATGAATTTTCCAAGCTCTACTCGGCTCTGTAAAAATCCTTCGGGCTTTAGCCCCTTATCTCTTAATCCCCAACCCACGTGATCGTGGGTCATGACCACTCGCTTAGAAAAAAGAGTGCTTCGCGATTTTGCGTTTTGGGAGATTTCAAAGCACTTCAAAACAACTTCATGAATTCCGAACTAACGAACCCACGACGTAGGGAGGATCAACCGTCCATGTCTACCCAGCATCCAATGGTTGACACTCATTGTGGAACCTCAGGCGTCTGAGATCAGGTA
>JASDQU010239780.1:604-11893 GCA_032191745.1 Picea mariana
TCTATATTAGTAAATATTTATAAGGTGCTAACTATCATCTCTATTTCCAAATCTACTTGGCAGGGACTAAGATGCCACACAACACTTGTTTTTATAGCTAATCTCGTCCTTCACATTACTTTATTCAAAAGTATCATACCACTTACATCTAAAAACAATAAATGAAAAAAGTGAAAGTCAACTTGTATGATATCATATATATATTTATGTATCATAACCTTGAATCTATTAAATTCATCTTGCATTGACATGACTAGAAGGGAGGAGAAATTTTACTCAACCCCACAATCAAATGTATTGCATTGACATGACTAGAGGATAGGATAAATTTAACTCGAACCCCACAATCAAATGTAATATGTTTATCAATGACCCAAGTAGATGGAAAGAAAAGTATCTACATAAGTGAGATCAAAGGAATAAGAGCATCCACTCTAAACTGCTCCTCTAGCTCTCTCCCCTCTTGGATCATGAATCCAACCCTTTTCCTCAAGAGATCTCCTTCCTTAAATAGAAAATAGCATCCAAATAACCTTAGGAGATCGAATCCCATCCCCTTCATTGGATTCTAAGCCTTGGAGATAGGTGGCAAGAATCAAAGAGACAAAAATCCAACAAACTACTAATTTTTAGGAATTTGTTGGAAGTCATTAATACAATGTCTCCACCTCATTGCATGAGGCCTTTTCTGGAGATAAATATTAGGTGCAGGTGTCCCTTGACATCTAACTAATCCTTAAGAAGCCATTTGAACCCTCCTTGATATGTGGCAACCTCCCAACAAGGCGAATATCAAAACCGTGACCGCTATAGGAAATTAGGTAGCACCGCTGTAAAATAGTAGGTAGCGCCACTTCTATGTCTAATATCTCTCAAACCATAACACATTTTGAAAAACTGAGAGAGGTTTTTGTTATTTGACATGTTATGAAAAAAAGCACTCCTCCAGTTTTCAAAAATACCTTTTAAATTGTTCATAATCCAAGTTTCAATTTAGTGACTCAAAAATGGTAAAACAACTCTACACAATTCATTTTCTCCCATAATTTAGGTAGCGCCCGCCTGTGTGTCTGCGTGCGATTGGGTGGCGCAAATCCATGAGTGATTTTGATTCTTGGAACCTTGTGAGACTTTTTTCAATGCGTGTTCTTGACACTTGGCACCTTAACCAATCTTATGCTAACATTAGGCTCCATGGGGGATGGCATGCTCCTCGCGTGATGCCAAGAACCTACAGAATAATAGCCTTATCCATCTTCTTCTCTGTCTAGGAAACCAACAATCCTAAGAGCATCTCTGCTCCTTATTTGAAATTGAAATAACTACTGCAAACTGACAGAAAGGAAATGCTAAAAGATGAGCTTATTTCTTCCTACTCCTACTCTAATCAAGTGTGTTTCTTTTTGATCAAGTAAGGTTGTGCTTCCAATGAAACCATACAAGCATCTGATTATCTAGTGAAATCCTTTATACGACAATGATTAATGCAGGAACCCATAGATTACTGATATGCAATTCAAAAGAACAAAACAACCAACCTTCATTTTACAAAAGTGTTCTGACATCTAAGCTACTCAAAGATCCAAGATAATCAGCCAATGGATCAATAAAACTAAAAATGAATACCTCTTCCTTTTGTTTTAGCTGAACATCAGAAGATTTCTGCATATCCTCATGCTGATCATGGCTGCCACCTACAACTTCCTGCAAATCTGAACATAGTTGCAAACTAACTTCACTGTTGATGATAGATTGTTTGTTGTTTTCTATAGATCCAGGTTCAAATATAGTGCATGTGGGATCATTGATTTGTAGAGATGACTGTTGAATTTCTTCAATGGTTTCCTGATAGCTGATTTCTTCAAAATATTGTTCTCCATCATAATCAGATTCATAACTGTCATAACTCGGTTGGCTGCTCCTCAAATCAGCAAAATGGATTTGTTCTTCTTCTTCAGAGTATTCATCAAATATAGGTGAGACCAAGGCTCCTTGGTCTTACACAGAAAAATGAACAATCCCCTGATCTCTCTCTTCAATCTCAGGTGAAAAGATATCATGGGAAACCTCTTGTAGGAAAAGAGAAATATCTTCTTCTACAATTGGTTCTTCTTTCGAATCGGAGATATCAGATGCATAAGGTACATGATATAATAAAATTGAATCCATGCAATCATAAGTACAATCATGACTGATATCTGGAAGAATTTCTTCTCGGGAATAAGAAAGAGAAAGAGGTTCATTTATATCTTCATTTGGACAGTGAATAAAATCGTTTTCATATTTATATTCAGCAGAGCAATCTAACAAATCTTGAGCACATTCTACATATCCCTCACAACAGTTATGACAAATACTTTCAGAGGGATAAAACCTTTTGCAGTGTTCATTGAATACTCTATGGAAATCCTTCAAGGATGAAATGATGGAAGGGGGTAATGAGAAATACCATTTATGTGCATCCCCATCCAATGAATACATGAACATTTTCATCAATATATCTTCATGATGGATGTCAAGTTGTTACATCAAATTATGAAATTCATGAACATGCTCAACAGGGATGTCATCCTTACCTTCATAAAATCTGGGCAGCAGATCTTTCCATTCATCAATAAGAGGCACAGGATGTGGATAATCCTCTATAGCTAAGAAATCGAGTGGGGAAAACCTCCTGGCCAGGATAGCTTTCATAGCCATTTAATTGGTCTCATTCTAGTGGATTCACCAACATATTCTGAACAATGGAATTGCCATGGTGAATGTGCAGTCTTGAAGGTGCCCAAAATTAGTCACCATCTAAAGCTGGAGCTGTGAAATGTTGTTCTTCCCAGGGAGCTTTTCAATTTGCTCAAATATGTCCCCGGCAACGACGCCAATTATGCTATCAATCCAAGAGTCACTCCCAGACTATAAATTAGAGTAATCTTGGTAACATATAAATTCAAATGGATTAAAATAGTTTGAATAGGTGGATCCACAAGAGAAGGTAAAAAGGAGGGCATCAGACTGTTGCAAATACATTCCATTGGGCATGGAGTCATAACATCCTACAAATCAAAGGAAATCAAGCTGCCTACCAGACAATATGCTTATGCAAAGATGGATAGAAGAATAGAAGGTAAATAAAGAGAATAATAACCACATAACAGAGATCCTTTCTATAATATAGATTGTAGAGTGATTGAACAATAAACTGTGATTAACAAGCAATTGCCACAAATCCTTTGCAGCTTATGAATTCATTAACCAAAGGCAGCTTTTGATCTTCAAAATCTATAAATATTATTCAAGAAAGATGACAAGATAGAATGATAACAAATAACACAAAGTCTAATAAGAAACTCTCATGAATCTCTAATGTTAGAAATGCTAATTACAATAGGTCCTCAGGCTTATAATTGAGAAAATAAACTGCTCCTCTAGCTCTCTCCCCTCTTGGATCATGAATCCAACCCTTTTCCTCAAGAGATCTCCTTCCTTAAATAGAAAATAACATCCAAATAACCTTATGAGGTCGAATCCCATCTCCTTCATTGGATTCTAAGCCTTGGATAAGGGTGGCAACAATCAAAGAGACAAAAATCCAACAAACTGCTAATTTTCAGAAATTTGTTGGAAGTCATTAATACAATGTCTCCACCTCATTGCATGAGGCCTTTTCTGGAGCTAAATCTTAGGTGCAGGTGTCCCTTTACATCTAAATTATCCTTTAGAAGTCATTCAAACCCTCCTTGACATGTGGCAACCTCCCAACAAGGCGAATATCAAAACCGTGACCACTACAGGAAATTGGGTAGCGTCGCTATAAAACAGTAGGTAGCGCCACTTCTATGTCTAATACCTCTCAAACCATAACACATTTTGAAAAAATGAGAGAGGTTTTTGTTATTTGTCATGTTATGAACAAAAAATGCCTCCAATTTTCAAAAATACCTTCTCAATTGTTAATAATCCAAGTTTCAAGTTAATGACTCAAAACTGGTAAAATAACTCTGCACAATTCATTTTCTGCTAGAATTTAGGTAGCACCCGCCTGTGTGTCTGCGTGCAATTGGGTAGCGCAAATTCGTGAGTGATTTTGATTCTTGGAACCTTGTGATAGTTTTTTCAATGCTTTTTCTTGATACTTGGCACCTTAACGAATCTTGTGCTAACACCTTCAACTACAATGCAATGCAATCCCATGCCTTCCCTTCCCTTCACATTGATCTTCTCCTCTTCAATTTTTTTTGGTCAAGCATATAGTTGGACTACAGAAAATTAGATATCCATACATTAACATGGATATGGATATGCATGTCCAAAGGATTTGAAATGCATTGGGATTGTGTCAGTGCCAGAGATTGAGTAAATATCACAACTAGCCTAAGCTAAAGGTCAAGCTTACTACTACATCATGATATTTCTTACTCGTAGTCTTAATAAGATGTAACTAATACTATGACATAGTCAACTAAGTTACATTTTCACCCCAAGAAACAAGCCCAATTGACAAGAGTACATTTTATAGAGCGTAGTCCGATCTCAATTATTACAGGGTAATCTCAACGATACCCAAGATAAATCACACCATTAATGAGCTATGGTCTCACGAGTATAGAGCCTTAACCTTTTGGATTCATATGACTTCATTAAGTAGATCAATCTAAAGTTACACTCTAGCATAACTTAATTAGTACTATGTAGTAATCCATGACCACGAGGTAATCAATCTATAAGGAACCATTAGAGATATGTAAACTAGTGGTACCAGTGAGCTTACTCATATAACTAATGTCGAACGAGTTTTCCATTGTGTAATACACAGGGTTGAGCATGCTTAAAGTATTTGCTTTTCTCACACTGTACTATTCCTATTATTAAGTACTTGAGCTCGTTATTATCTAGTACTAATTCATAGTATGTGAAGATCACTAATTAGACGTAGTCATATACATAGAATGACATACTGCGGCTTAGTAAGCAAGCATATTGGTCACCATTTCCTGTAAATCAGAGAACTTAACAATGCTATAAATGGCCATGGAGCAAGTATCGATATTGGTGTACTGAAAGTAAGCATAAAGGAAGTATTGTTGTAGTATACCACTATGAGTGCTCTTGAAGCATACCATTGTACATGGTTTGAAGTAATATACACATATTATGGAGCTCTTAGCACATAATATATACCATGTAACCTTAATAGACATTAGCTTTTTATTACTTCTTATGTAACTCATACTTGACCTATTACTGTGCTTATAGAAGTGAGTCCACAAGATACTATGCATCTAGATTCAATAATAAGCATGGGCTAAGAGTATCATTAGGTTAAGGATTAGTTGTTAAATTATAAAGCATAACACAGTATTGCATTGTCTACATTCCAGGGTGAAATGAGTACACTCCATCTAGTTGAATGTGGTGCATCGAAGCTAATGATAACCGAGCCTTATCTATGAATTTACATGGAAAGAATCACTAGGTAGAACCCACTATGCTCTCCAGTCCAATTATGTTAGATATTTTCAGAGTGCTTGCACGACCTCACCAACGTCTCACATTTCCATGTCATTTAATTGCGTGGATGAAATGACCACTCTCCCGCTACTACTGTATCAAAGGGATACATATATTTCACTTGGTAAACAAAAACATGAACACAAATCTCATGTCACTTGCAAACATTTTATGAAAATTTCACCATCTGTAATACGTCGTCGAATCTGTTAGATGGTGTTGACTTCTGAAGCGGGTATGTAAGAATGTGGTAAGTATAGTACTGCTTAATTTAGAAATGAAACTAATATTGAATATTTATTAATAAACCGGATGGGTTAAAACATTCCTACAACACTGTGAGGAAGTAAAAGGGAATGAGGGAAAGGTGACTTGAACATGTTTTCAAGTGGATTTTTGCAGGCGATAGTTTTTGAAATATTCACTTTTTTCTTATTTTGATGATCACCTCTGATTATCCTCTCTGGAAATGTATGAAACAAATATATAATATTAATTAATAAATGAATTAAATGGACGTGACGTGCTCATGATGGCTAAATCACATCAGTCCTTCCTTGAACACCATGTGAGAAAGATGTTAGTATCTTTCTGAATTATGGAAGTCGTCACGTGTCACTTGAAGTTCTGACCACCTTAAAGATAATGAATGATGGCATAAAATGCTGGGAGTTGGTGCCTAGACGTGGAGTTATAATAGGAAAAAATGACTTTAATGAACAAAAACAAAGTTCAACACACGTTCTTTGCAAAATGGACAAATGGAAGACACGAAGATATCCATTGAAGGAAATATGTCTTCTCCATGGCTCCATGGATGTGGTAGAGGGTTGTAACAACAACATGTCACAAGTTCAAATCTAGTGGTGACTGTCTCCTTTTACTCCTAGACAAGGAAGCGTTGTATGTTGGACAAGGAAGCGTTGTATGTTGCACAAATTCTACCAATGGATAGTTGTTTCACCATGGTATAGTCAAGTCGAAGAGGCTATAGCACCGGAAAGGGGACAACCCACTCTTAGCCCAATAGAGAAAGGATTTTCCCTGCACGTGATTATTGAGATAGAATGGAGATCCTTGAAAGTAGTGAGCGCAACATCGAACCCTGGGCCTACGTTCGTAATGAGAACCAAATTGAAGTAGGAGTGGCCATCGATTGTGAATTGAATTCCTCCTTTCCTCACTCATGGTACTTTGCACACATTAACATTAACTTTGAATCTTAGTCTTCCATCTCAATTACCACTAAGTTGGAAAATAAAATTTGAAAATTTCATAAAAGAATAGCGTTGATAGAAGAAGATGAAACATTAATTACCTTCAGAACATGATGGGAACAATGTCACCCTTGTAAATGACAATCTGTTGAAAAGTAGGTTGAGCCATGTCGGCCCTGGCAAGAAAAATATGGTGGAGGTGGATAAAAAACAACAAGGCAATGTGAGCTCAACTCTGAAGACAAAAATGCATGGACTAGAACTACGTTGCTGGATCAACTTAAACGGGTCCCGGTCCTGCTAATATTTCTCCTTCCATAGTGTACGAAATGAACTTTGTGTCCAAATATAAATGTCTTTCCCTCCCCCCATACGGATAGAAATGGGTGAACGATGGACAAATTTTGGTAGCAGTAACAGTCACAGTGCCAGGTGAACACCACTGAGGATCGTTCTACTCATTGCATTTCATTTCGTAGTAGGCACCGCAAGTAATTCCATTGTTGAAAAATGTGGTGCTCAAAGCAACGATGTTTGTTCCATAGCCTTGGCTATACAAATTACCCTATCCGCACACACCTTCTGTCAAAAATTACACCATGTAATTTCTTAGATAATATATGGTATTAAACATATTGTTCATCTAAATCTGAAACAACGAAATGACCAAATTCAATGAATTTTTTTTGAGCCCCTCCCTAGACTTTCAATGGTTTTTTTGCCTTGTATACTTACACATTGTGCCCGAGGCATCGCTGCCACCATAAAACGTAGCATGCATGGATTTTCAGGTGCTATCTAATGCATAAATTGCACCAAATATCCCCCATAAACAAAACGTTGTCACTAGTTGTAGAAGCACCATTTCATTGCAGATATAACACCCCTCTCTTGCGAGCACATGTTATTGACTTATTCTTTGAGGACACTTGCGTGCAAGTGATCTAGCTATAGTATATGGTTATATGTTTCTCTTATGTATTCTTATGATGATGATGATTTCTTATGATTTATGTTGTTTGATATATGCATGTTGACAAATGCTATTGACAAGTTTCCTTGATTGTGCAGGACACTTGACGGATTATGGATGCTGAGGGAATCAATGGACCTCCTTGGTCTCCGGATTGAGTCAAGGAGTGGATTTTATTGGTTTGAGTATTTTATTTCTGCATATGTGACATATGATCAATTATAATATGATTTTGTATATGGATCGTTGACAATGTTTCGTTGATGGATGCAGGTTGACGATTGCTTGCTAATATGACTCACATAAGGAGTAAAGGGGCCATGCAAATAGACCAGATATTGAGGGAGAGGTGTGGAAGCGTCATTGTCACATCCTACTATCACTCATGTTGTGGCTCGAATTGTAGGTTAACGATTACTTAGTTCGATAGGTTCACGATGTCGTGAGGGCATACTGAGACAGTCACACACAAATTTTTCTAAGGGGCGCTCAATAAGGCAGGTTCCTTATTCCTTAGAATCCTTTAGTCTCTCACCAGGTCTCTCGAATGGAGTGCTGACTCCATGGGTTGGACAACTACCAAAAATAGTCAAAGGCGAGTGGCAGCCTTGGAGCACGAGGTGCGTCCTGAAGGGCAGGTTACGAAAGTAACACTTGAGTCAATGAATCTAGGTGGCATAGAAAACCTTGAGCAAATAATTAACCTTGTAAAATCTTGAGCACTGTCGGATCAATTAATTAATTAATTAAGGATTGAAATTATTAATTTTAAATCCCANCTCTGAAGACAAAAATGCATGGACTGGAACTGCGTTGCTGGATCAACTTAACCGGGTCCCGATCCTGCTACTCTTTCTCCTTCCGCAGTTTATGAAATGAAATTTGTGTCCAAATATAAACGTCTTTCCCTCCCCCCATACGGATAGAAATGGGTGAATGATGGACAAAATCTAGTAGCAGTAATAGTCACAGTGCCAGGTGAACACCACTAAGGATCAGTCTACTCATTGCATTTCATTTCGTAGCAGGCACCGCAAGTAATTCCATTGTTGAAAAATGTGGTTCTCAGAGCAGCAATGTTTTTTCCGTACCCTTGGCTATACAAATTACCCTATCCACACACACCTTCTATAAAAAATTACACCATGTAATTTCTTAGATAATATATGGTATTAAGCATATTGTTCATCTAAATCTGAAACAACGAAATGACCAAATTCAATGAAATTTTTTTGAGCCCCTCCCTAGACTTTCAATGGTTTTGTCGCCTTGTAGACTTACACATTGTGCCCGAGGCATCGCTTCCACAATAAAACGTAGCATGCATGGATTTTTAGGTGTTATCTAATGCATAAGTTGCACCAACTATCCCCCATAAACAAAATGTTGTCGCTAGTTGTAGAAGCGCCATTTCACTGCAGATGTAACACCCCTCTCTTGCGAGAACATGTTATTGACTTATCCTTTGAGGACACTTGCGTGCAAGTGATCCAGTTATAGTATATGGTTATATGTTTCTCTTATGTATTCTTATGATGATGTTGATTTCTTATGATTTATGTTGTTTGATATATGCATGTTGACAAATGCTATTGACAAGTTTCTTTGAGTGTGCAAGACACTTGACGGATTGTGGATGCTAAGGGAATCAATGGACCTCCTTGGAATCCAGATTGAGTCAAGGAGTGGATTTTATTGGTTTTAGTATTTTATTTCTGCATATGTGACATATGATCAATTATAATATGATTTTGTATATGGATCGTTGACAATGTTTCATTGATGGATGCAGGCTGACGATTGCTTGCTAATATGAATCACATAAGGAGTAAAGGGGCCATGCAAATAGACCATATATTGAGGGAGAGGTGTGGAAGTGTCATTGTCACATCCTACTATCACTCCTGTTGTGGCTCGAATTGTAGGTTAACGATTACCTAGTTTGATAGGTCCATGATGTTGTGAGGGCATACTGAGACAGTCGCTCACAAATATTTCTAAGGGGCTCTCAATAAGGCAGGTTCCTTATTCCTTAGAATCCTTTAGTCTCTCACCAGGTCTCCTGAATGGAGTGTTGACTCCATGGGTTGGAAAACTACCAAAAATAGTCAAAGGCGAGTGGCACCCTTGGAGCATGAGGTGCGTCCTGAAGGGCATGTTGCGAAAGTAACACTTGAGTCAATGAATCTAGGTGGCATAGAAAACATTGAGCGAATAATTAACCTTGTAAAATATTAAGCACTGTCGGATCAATTAATTAATTAATTAAGGATTGAAATTATTAATTTTAAATCCCAAATGAAAGTCTAAGCCTATTTAAAATTTAAGCCTAAGTCTAAGCTTGGTGAGAATACTAAAACTAAATTTGATAATTTAAATAAAATAGGAAAGAGCTAAATCAATCCAAGAAATTAAGAATGATGAAATAAGTCTAAAGAATCAATACAATACATATCTGTGCAGAAAATACCAAATTGGAATTTAAGATAAGAAAGGAATACCGCATAAAAGATTGTGTACGCATAGAAAGGTATCTAGAGTCTAGTTAACACTAGTCTAACTAGAGAAGAATCCTATTTTAACTCAACTCAGATTTAGAAAGGTGACAGACATTAATTGGGAATAAGGGGAATAAAGAGACAACTAGGAGTGATTTAAAGAGCTCTTTTAGGAGAAGTGAGGGAAATTGAATTTAATTAAAATAAAATTTGGAATTACTTGTGCAACCTAAGGAAAGAATGACAAGTGTAAGGGGGGGGAATAATTCTAAATTATTTAATCGATAAGTGAATTAATTATGCAAGTGGGGATGTGTTTTGGGAAAATTCTATAAAACAAATGGCCTAGATGAGGAAGGGATCGAATTGGTTATGGGAAAAGTTATGCTACAGAAAATTTGATTGATTTTACTTGTGAGAGTTGGGATACCTAGCTTGAGAGAGTTGTGGCTCTACCTTGCGAGGCGAAATGGGAGCTAGATGATTTCTAGTTGTGTGTGTGTGTGGCCCCTTTGCGGCTCGAGGGGATAAGGGGGAAGAAGAGTACCCCTAACGTTGGCTAGGAGGTACCTGTGAAGTCTCAGAGATTAGCAAGAGGGAGTCAGACAGAGCGCCAGTGCCGAGGAATATCATCAAGTCCTTCATCGACGGTCACAGTATTTTTATTGAGAATTGTAATTGTAATAATTTTTTAATTGTATATATATTTAGTTTAGAAATTTTCCATCTCTGTATTATATCTCTGATGTCAAATTGGCAAGCCTCTTAATGCTTGAATTTAGAATAAATGGTTGATAATGGATTTTATGTATATAAATAGATCTCGAAATTTGGTGGTCACTGCCATGGGCATGCATTGCAACTTTAAATTTAGTTATCAATATTTTGCTGGAAATAATAGATCTTTATTCATTTCATTATGGGAATATATTAAATTTTTTCATTATAGAAAGGAAGTGTGAAATTTAATTATCCATGTAATATGATTCACTACTAATAAACGAAGGACCGATATTCTCTTTCGAAATTGCGTCAGATCTAATTCAATAATTGAACTGATTGAGTTTTTGGTATACTATTCATTGTTAGTATATGG
>JASDQU010239780.1:17664-30506 GCA_032191745.1 Picea mariana
CCACATTTTAAGCTATCTAGTTTGAAAACAAGTATTTTTTTAAATTGTATATCATCTATTTTTATTAGTCCTGCCATGGGATTATAGCAATGAGTTTGCTTTTGATGAGACATTGATGTGACATTAATTTACCTTTTACCATAAATTTGTGTATGCAATGTAATGTTTAACATAGGAAAACAAATATATATTTTTGGATGTAATAAAAATATTTGTGTTTCTCATTTCTAATTGGTTGATAGAATTGAAGTGTTATTGCTCCCTTCACGTCTTTCAATATATACAATTAATTACATAATCAATGAATTTCACCAATCACCACATCTAAATATAAAAAATTGTATTATGTATTTATTATTATGCATTATTATATTTATATTATATTTATTATCTAATATATTATTTATTATTATATTTATGAATATTATAGTTCCATTCAACTTACGGTTCATTATACATTTTGAATAACAAACAACCCTCAATTATCTTTTGTCAAAAAATATTTATTATTTGTGCATTTAGTTATATTAAGTTTCATTGTTCAACATGTATTTCCCAACTAACTCGGCAGGGACTGCGTTGCCATGCAACCCTTGTATTATAAGTTGTGGATCATCCATTTTTATAAGTACATTCATATTCATATTAATTATGCATAATTAATTTTGAAATGTTAATTCCATTATTCTTCGTTTTCCCATGACCCACAACATGTTATTTAAAAATTATTAATATTTATAGAATGGATCATGTTAAAAAATATTACATATAGCTAACATTCTATGAGATGTATATATATATTTTATATGGTTTATATTTTAGATATTTTTTATTCAGTTAGTTGATAAGGTTGGATTAATTAGGATGGGTTTATATTGTTAAATGCTATTTCTGAAAACTTACATGAAAAAGTTGAAATAGTTTGTTTATTAAAGACGAAAAAAAATTGAGGATTTTATATTGGAAGAATAGAATTGATGACAAACCAAGGGAAGTTGTATGAAAGAAATAGTGTGATGACCCAAAAAGGGGTTGTTGTATTGGAAGACGAGCATGATAACAAAAACGAGAAAGTGTATTACGCAAATGAATAGGAAAAGGATATTAAAAAAAAAAAATTAATCTTGAATATCATGCCTTTACAAAAACTTTAATGGTAGTGAATAGTAGATGGACATCACATTTATAATTTTTTAATTTCATGATAAAAATAAAACCAAGAAAAAAATAAGGATAATTTTTTAAGAGTGTTTTGACGTGTATGGATTAATGCTAGATATCAAGTTTAGCATTAGTTTTAAATATTAATTTTTTAAGTTTTTTTCATATTTTTTGTGCTTTATCTAATGCATAGAGAGTGATTGCTTCATCAATGACACATACTGCTTCACTAATGACATTGGTCGATGTCATACAACATGCTCCATGACATTGGTTTTCTCATGCCTCTTACCTTCTATTTACATCATAGAATAAATACAATATACATGTAGTCGCTCGCTCTATCTTAGGTCAGACGCACAACCAAGAAGTTACCTTCTATATGATTCATCATCTGATTCAGAAAAATTCTCATTTGCCATGGAAAGTGAAACTCTTATTAGCTATATTCTCTCGCTAGGTGAGTCTTATTGTGCATGCTTTTGAGCTATATTTCCTTCTACTTTACTTGCCTTACGTAATAGGGGCCGTTTGTCTTCACTTTAGACTAGAGGAGCAGATCTTTTTCTTTCCTATTGAGATTCTGATTTCGAGACAAAGTTTTAGGTAAGAGATGAAAGTAATGGATTGGGATTGAAGTCCTAGTTCATCCTTACCTGAGATGAGCTAAGAACCATTGAAACTTAATATAAAAATAATACAATACATCAGAGTTAACAACAATACAGAGAAAAATATCGGGCCAAGCAACAAGTAATCAATAAACAACAACTTAATATTTATGGTAAGGTCTACATTTTTTTCAACATTTCCTTAACATTTTTATTGTATTAGCTAACACTAGAGAAACACAATACTATAATTGAACCAACTACCAGTCCAGTGGAAAGAAAAATGAGAAAAAAGACAAAAAAAATCGGGCCAAGCAACAAGTAATCAACAAGCAGTGACTTAATATTTACGGTAAGGTATACACTTTTTTTTCAATATTTTCTTAACAGGTTTATTGTATTAGCTAACATTATAACAACAAAATAATAACACAATACCAGTGGAAAGAAAAATTAGAAAATTGAGAGTACCTGATTTGAATGGCAGAATTGAGAAGTACACCGCCCTCCTTGGATATAATTTGACATCTCTCGTTCTGTCTCCTTCTCTCTCTGATTTTTTTCTCAACAACTTTATAATTCTTTTGGGTGCCAACCATCTCAACTGGTTTGATCTCCAAAGGACCCTGAAGAGCTCTCTCTGTATGCACACGTAAAAGGGTCATGCGCTTGCTGAAGGGGAAAAGTTTGAAAGGTCTTTATCACTTCATCATGGAGGCTAACCACTTCATCATGAGTTGCAGAGAGTCCCCCAAGTCCCCCTGAGAGAAGCCCGCACCAATCGTTAAAGGAATGGGAGTTAGCAACAATTAAAAACACGTGCTACCTACCTTCCATCGGAATACATAACACAATATAGAATGACAACAGGTAGAACAAAACCAACGAGCTTATAATTCAGGTGAAGTCTACATATCCAGGAGCGACCCTTGCTTCCCTTGCTATAATATATGTGAAATAACTATGCTTATAATTATTCTACCATTTATCATTCTTCTTGATATTTGAATGATCTGCTGTAATGACCCCTTCGTTACGACTACAAATAGAAGAGTACAATAGGTAAATTTTCTTTTAAACATTAGGAAATTAATGTCAACACATAAGTCATAGAAATTCATAATCAACACGAAATCATAATTAAAAGCATTACAAGCAACACATCATTGTAATTAATAACGACACAAGCCAACACATCAACATAAATGATAGCAACACTTGATCAACACATAAACATAAATAGCAACACAGTTCCACACATCACAATCAACTGAATCAATTATAGATAATGATGAACCATATCGTTGAATATTAAATAACTACCCGCCCAACCTACCCTGCAAGATTAGGACCTCCAAGACACACAAGCAACGCTCAAGACCAAGATTCATCTGATTGATTTTTACCACTTAAGGTCTCAGGGATGGCGATTGTTCTAAGGAACACGGAGGTGTCTAAATCCCACTAATCCAATCAAAAATCATAACTCCAATATAGATTATAAGTCATACACTAACATTATCACGTGTTGCAAGAGAAATCTAACTACTAAACAATCATACATCAACTTTATTTAATCGCGCAAGAGTAAACAAATTCTAAAACAATCATACATCCACATAATCAATAGCCCAAGAGTAATCGCCAACTTTATTTTCATGGAACAAAAGTGATCATCAATTCTATCTTCATGGAGCAAGTAATCTAATCACAAAACCAATCCTACATCCACATAATTAATAGCGCAAGTAATCTAAGTACTTAATTGATCACACATCAACATTATATCTAGGTGCACGAGTAAGTTAAATACATAATCAATCAAAGGTAATTCAAGAATAGATTCATCTATCATGACCAACCATTCATTTCTTCATGTGCATGAATCATCTATTCTACTTATTCCATTATTCAACAATAATTAAGTGAAAAAAGGTGAAGAGAATAAGACATAATGATTAATAAGATTACGAGGGCAATAGAAAGATCCATGTAAAATAATTGTGTCCAACAATTACACTCGCCCAAGTAAGATTCAATCAAGTCGAGCATCATTTGTTAACATTCCCATCTACTGTACTATATTATTACGCAATCTCACAAGAAATACAATTTACATACTCAAATGTAAGGGAAAATTAAGTTTCATATTCATTAGAGAACCCATAAGATGATAATTCTTCTCAAGCAGTATAATACATTTAATGCTACTTGCATTAGGTATCCATCTATAAACCAAAAGGATAATTCATAAACATCATTATTAAGAAGTCAAGGCTGGAATAACCCTCCTTAAGGAACTAAGAGGGTCAAACATAACTACAACAAGGAAGGATTCCTAAGCTACCTTACGCTTCTAAGGCAAAGGAACTATAAGAAATTTTACCCCTAAGGAAGAGTAAAGGAGAAACTCAGATACTATCTTGCATATCCAAATAAGGACCTAAGCAAAGCATGACACAATAAGTAATGAAATGTGAATCTTGTATGTCCACTAGCATGATCATGGGTTAAGGATCAATGATGACCCAAAATTCATTTAAATAATTGAAAGCTATTTAATAATAAAGAGCTATTAAATATTACAAGTTATTAAATAATACCAAGCTATTAAATAATGCAAGCTATTAAGTAATAACAAGCTATTAAATAATGCAAAGCTATTAATTAATACCAAGCTTTTAGGTAGTACAAGTCCTGGTTGCAGTGATTTTTATAATGTGTTTATTAATTTAATAATGTTTTAATGCAGAGAGGTCAAGGGATAAGGGTGACGTGCCACCCTTAGCGCACCCAAACCAAATAGTTTAACACTAAGGAGGAAGATGAGACAATGTGTATGCACTTCCAGGTAATTCGTGATGGAGGAAAATGAGGCTCACATCCAAACGTCACAGATACCAAGGTAGAGTTCACCCCCAATTAAAGGGATGCGAAAAAGAGAATAAGAATAGTGAAGGGATCCCATCGAAAGGGAAGCAATGTGATAGCTGAAGTAAAAACTTAACAACCCATAACAATTCTGTAAGGGGCAACGGTGGGATTACTATCTCAGAGCCATTATGAGGCAGATCGCTACATGAGAGCGAGCCTCTAAGCGCTGGAAGTAAAATTGTTACTAGTGCAAGATATCAATTCACTTTCAGGAAGCTTGTTATAGTGAAGGTGGATTCAGTCTTGAAGGGGGTGAACTTTCTGGAAGAATAAGAGAATTATGGAGGACGAAATCGCTACAATAAATCCGCCTATGGATGGAACCTTCACTCTTTGAGGAAAAATGAAAATTTCAGAAGGAAATCGCTACAGGAAATCCACCTATGGATGGCACCTTCACTCTCCGAGGAAAAATGAAAATTTCATAAGGAAATCGCTACAGAAAATCCACCTATGGATGGCACCTTCACTCCTTCCAATAAGGACATGAATAAATCTCTGCTATTTCCAAAAAAAAGGATTTGCATGCTTCTTGTGGCTCTTCACAGCCCAGTCATCATTTTTTTAATTAATCTAAATTATGTAAAGAAATTAAATTAGTAAAACAAACTTCACACGACTTTTGTTTAATTTAACTATTATCTTTTTATCTAAACGTTACCTAGTTGATACTCCAATGCAACTTACTCAAATACATAAATATATCTAAGGAGAAATTGAACGGATATTAGTCCTCCATATGCTAACAGTGAATAGTATACCAAAAACTCAATCAGTTCAATTATTGAATTAGATCTGAGGAAATTTTGAAAGTGAATATCAGTCCTTCGTTTATTAATAGTGAATCATATTACATGGATAATTAAATTTCACACTTCCTTTCTATAATGAACAAAATTAATATATTCCCATAATGACATGAATAAATCTCTGTTATTTCCAAAAAAAATGATAACTAAATTTAAAGTTATAATGCATGCCCATGGCAGCGACTACCGAAGTTCGAGATCTATATATATACGTAAAATCCATTATTAACCATTTATTCTAAATTCAAGCATCAAGAGGCTTGCCAATTTGACATTATAGATATAATACAGAGATGGAAAAATTCTAAACTGAATATACATACAATTAAAAAATTATTACAATTACAATTCTCAATAAAAATGCTGTGACTGGCGATGAAGTATTTGATGATATTCCTCGACACTGGTGCTCCATCCGTATCTTGCTTTCTAATCCTTGATACTTCATTGGTACCTCCCAATCAATGATAGGGGTACTATTCTTCCCTTTTACCTCCCCGAGCCACAAAGGGGCCATGCAAACACACAACCATAAATCTTCTAGCTCCCAGCTCGCCTTGCAAGGTAGAGCCACCACTCTCTCTCAAGCTGGGTATCCCAATTCTCAGAAGTAAAACCAGTCAAACTTTCTACAACATAACGTTTCCCATAACCAGTTTGATCCCTTTCTCATCTAGGCCATTTGTTTTATAGAATTTCCCCAAAACACATCCCCACCTGCACAATTAATTCGCTTATTGATTAAATAATTTATAATTATTTCCCAACTTACACTTGTCATTATTTCCTTAGGTTGCAAAAGTAATTCCAAATTTTATTTTAATTAAATTCAATTTCCCTCACTTTTCTTAAAAGCGCTCCTTAAATCACTCCTAGTTGTCTCTTTAGTCCCCTTATTCTCAATTAATGATTGATGCCTTTCTAAATCTGAGTTGAGTTAAAATAGGATTCTTCTCTAGTTAGACTAGTGTTAACTAGAATCAAGATACCTTTCTATGCATCCACAATATTTTATGCTTTATTCCTTTCTTATCTTAAATTCCAATTTGGTATTTTCTGCACACATGTGTATTGTATTAATTCTTTCGACTTATTTCATCCTTCTTAATTTATTGAATTGATTTACCTCTTTCCTATTTTATTTAAATTGTCAAATTTAGTTTTAGTATTCTCACCAAGCTTAGACTTAAGCTTAGACTTTTATTTGGGATTTAAAATTAACAATTTCAATCCTTAATTAATTAATTGATCCAACAGTTCTGAAGATTTTACAAGGTTAATTATTCACTCAAGGTTTTCTAGGCCACCTAGATTCATAGACTCAAGTGCTTCTTTCGTTACATGCCCTTCAAAACTCACCCTGTGCTCCAAGGGTGCCACTCGCCTTTGACTGGTTTTGGTAGTTTTCCAACCCCTAGAGTCAACACTCCATTCAGATGATGTGGTGAGAGATTAAGGGATTCTAAGAAATAAGGACCCTTCCTTATTTCACACCTCTTAGAAATCTTGGTGAGAAACTATCTCAGTCTACCCTCACAACATCATGGACCTCTCGAACTAGGTAATCGTTAACCTACAATTCGAGCCACGACGAGAGTGATAGTAGGCCGTGACAGGGACGCTACCACAACTCTCCCTCAATATCTAGTCTATGTGCATGACCCCTTTACTCCTTATTTGATTCATATTAGAAAGAAATCGTCAACCTGCATCCATCAACGAAACATTGTCAATGATCCATATACAAAATCATACTATAATCAATCATATGTCACATATGCAGAAATGAAATACTCAAACCAATACAATCCACTCCCTAACTCAATCTGGAGTCGAATGAGATCCATTGATGCCCTCGACACCCACAATCTATCAAGTGTTCTTCACACTCAGAGAAACTCGCCAATAGCATATGTCAACACACATATATCAAACAACATAAATCATAATCCATCAACATCATCATAAGAATCCATAAGTGAAACAAATAACCATATACTATAACCAGATCACTTGCACACAAGTGTCCTAAAAGAATAAGTCAATAACATGTGCTTGCAAGAGCAGGATGTTACATACCCCCCCTCTTGTTTTAAACTTCATCCCGAAGTTGTACAGTATATAAAATGCAGTAAATAAAGCATATGACAAGATCTATATGTCTAAACTATCAAATAAATATGGAAACTACTAGTGCATATCATATGCATCGTCCCAGGTAGCCAAGTGTGGACTATAATTGTCCCACTGGACCTTGACCTGATTGACTGTTCAACATCGTAGTTGTTGATTGTGATGGTCCAGAATGTGGATGGGATCCGTTGTGAGTGCACTCTCATCTGACACCTGCAAGGAACTCATGTCAATCACATGTGTAGAATCACTAACATAATGTCTCAAAACAGATACATGAAAAACATCATGCATATGCCTCAAAGAATCAGGCAAGGCTAGTCGATAGGCCATGGGATCTTTCCTTTCCACAACTTTGAAAGGTCCCACAAACTTAGGAGAGAGTTTAACACCCTTTCCAAACTTAATCGAAGTCTTGTGAAGTTTCGCTCGCAAGAAAACTCGGTCGCAACTTCATAATTGCGGTCAACGCAATGCACATCAACATATCTCTGCTTCTGATCTTGCCCCTCTTTACTCCTTTGTCTTATCATTTTCATTTTTTCTTCCATTTATTGGATCGCTTCTGGCCCTACCAAGACCCTATCCTCAAGTCAATCCCAACTCAATGGATTCTGACACGGTCGCCCGTAGAGAAACTCAAATAGTTCCATCTTAATGGTACTTTGATAGTTGTTGTTGTACGCAAACTCTACCAGTGGAAATAACTCTTCCCAACATTTTTGTTGTTCCATTACATACATACGCAACATATCTTCCAAAATTTGGTTCGTTTGTTCTATCTTCCCGTCTATCTCAGGGTGATATGTTGTACTAGAGTTCAACTGTGTCCCCAAGGTCTCTTGGAAACTGGTCCAAAAACATCCCATAAACATTGATCCTCTATCGGATATGATCCTTTTAGGAACACCATGAAATCTCACAATCTTGTTGATAAAAAATAGCTATGTCTGGTGCTTGATATGTCATACGCACGGGAATAAAATGGGCACTCTTCGTCAAAGTTTCAACTACCAAAAAAATCGAGTCGTTCCTTCTTGTCGTCAGCGAGAATCCAACAATAAGGGCCATTGAAATGACCTCTCATTTTGATTCTGGAATAGCGTGTGGCTCTATTAATCTTGTTAGATGTCTATGTTCATCCTTCACTTGCTGACATTCTAGACATATCACCATGTAGCTAAATATGTATGCCTTCATTCCTTTCCAGAAAAATAAGGGCTTAAGGTCTTCCCTCATCTTCATGAGTCCTAGATGAGCCATGTACACTGCTCTATGAGCTTCGTTTAAGATAAAACTTCTCAATTCATCGTTAGGCGGTACGTAAATCCGGTTATTATACCTCATCAATCCATTTTTGTCCAATGTATATCCTTCAAACTTTGGTACCAACATGGTATCTTGTCTGATATTTTCCTTAACCTCTTTATATCAATCATCGTCGCACTATATAGTTAGAATCTTTTCTTGAAGATTCGTTTGAAGAGGTATCACCGAAAATATGCGTGGTCTTCGACTCAATGCATCTACCACTTTTTTCACTGTTCCTTTTATGTAAGAAATATCAAAATTGTATTCTCTAAGCAATTCTGACCAATGGCTTTGTCGCACATTCAAGTCACTTTGCGTAAATATGTGTTTCAATCCACAATGATTTATTTTTAGTTTGAATTTCCATCCAATCAGATAGTGTCCCCACACTCTCAAGGCATACACAATGGCCAATAACTCCAAATCATGTGTTGCGTAGTTATCCTCACGCCTTCTTAATTTCCTTGAGATGTAAACGATCACTTGACCGTCTTGCATCAAGACTTTGCCTAAGTCTTCCTTGGATGCATCTGTGTATACCAAGAATTCCTTGTCCATGTCAGGGAGTATCGACATTGTCATCAACAAATCCTTGAGCCTTTGAAATTATTTCACGCACTTCTTGATCCATTCAAACTTCTTGTTTTTCTTTTGCAATTCTGTGATCGGATTCGCTATCTTCGAAAAAATTTCAATGAACCGTCGGTAATATCCGGATAAACACATAAATATGTGTACTTTCGATACGTTTGTTGATGCATTCCATTCCATAATATCCTCTACCTTCACTAGATCCACAACGATGCCTTCGATAGAGATAACATTCCTAAAGTAATGAATCCTCGATTGATAAAAAGAACATTTCAACAGTTTCCCATATAATTTGTTTTCTCATAAACACTGTATTACCAAGCGCAAATGTTTGTCATGTTCTTCTGTTGTCTGAGAATATATCAATATGTCATCAATGAATACTTGAACAAACTTTTCCAAGTATTCGCAGAACAACCCATTCATTAAGCTCATGAATACCCTCGGGGTGTTTGTTAGTCCAAATGGTAAAATGGTAAACTCATAGTGTCTGAACCTCATCTTGAAAGTGGTCTTAGGAATGTCTTCCTCTTTAATTCATAACTGGTGATAACTGGATCTCAAGTTGATCTTTGAAAACAATGTCGTGCCTTTCATTTGATCAAACAAATCATCTATTCTTGGCAACAAATATTGGTTCTTGATCATCACCTTTTTCAATTGATGGTAGTCAATGCAAAGTCTCCAGGACCCATCCTTCTTTCTTTTGAAAATAACAGGCACACCCAAAGGTGACACACTTGGACATATAAGTCCTAGGTCCAACAACTCCTTCAGTTTCATTTTCAAATCCTGTAACTCAGGTGTCGACATCCGATAAGGCGTTCTTGTTATCAGTTATGTTCTAGGTTTCAAGTCGATGGTAAACTTCAACTCTCTTTCGAGCGGCAATCCTGGTAACTCTTCTGGGAACACATCAAAAAATTCTCGTACTACCGAAAGGTTTTCTAATCCTTTCACCTCTCCTTTTTCGTTTAGTGCTAAGATTGCATATAGCTTTCATCCTTTGTGCATGCTCTTATGTAGTTGTAGGGAAGAAATGAACCTTAAGGACACTCCATGGTTTCTTCCTACAATCATTCTTCTCTGTCCCTCATCATCGGTCAAACTCAACCGCTTCATCTCACAGTTGAGTATCGCATCATGCGATTCCAACCAGTCCATATTGATCATGATGTCATAAGATCCTAAGATCGTGACATATAGGTCGAACCTTGTTACAAAATCTCCCAAGTTAACGCGACAATCCACAACCTTTCCTCCAACCTTTTGTTTGGCACCCGAAGCCATTTCTACGTATCTAAACTCGTCTTTCTCAACTAAAATTTTGGTCTTTCGTCTTGCTTGCCTGGATCTATCAAAATACTAAAATTTTGGTCGAATATGGTACCTGACATCTTGAGCATAGTGGAATGGTGCTCGTCGTGGTGGTTATTCACCGTTTCATGAATCCTGTGGGCCTTGCCCAAATCTACAACTGTAGTGTCTCTTGTTGATCTGGCCGCTCTGGCCTTATCAACTTGATAGTCTCACTGGTAATGTGGCTCTCCACATTTCCAACATCTGATCTTCGGTCCAATACTCCTGGTCCTGGAAGTAGAAGTTGTTGGCCTACCAGCCTGAAATCTTGGTATGTTCTGTTGGACAGGCCTAAATTTCTGCTATTGTGGGCGAAACTACTGCTCATGTTGTGGTCCTCTATAGGGAGTTCTATACTTAGGAGTCAATCATCATGGTGTCGTGAACGTGGATCCTCTTGATGTATCTCTATACCTTGATGTCTGTCTGGTTGGTGTCTGATATTGCTTCTCACCAAATGCCGCCTATCTAGTCGGTCTCGCAGGAGTCCTACCCTGACCCCCGCTGGTCAACTCTTCCTCATTTATGAGGGCCTTTTGGACTGCATCATGCAACATCTGAGGCATTAGGATCCTCACCTTCGCATGAATGATAATGTTAAGGCTGAACACAAACTTGTTGACATGTAGCTTCTCGGTGTTCAAATGTGGAGCATACCTAAGCAGCTCCATGAATCAGACCTCATACTCGGGCACCATATGAACACCTTGTTGTAAGGCATTGAACTCATTGATTTGGTGCACAATTAATTCCTCTGACAAATACCTCTCCTAGAACCATTCCCCAAAAAACTACCATGACATGTCTTCGACGACCATGTTCAGTTGAGGTAGGAGCATCTTCCACAATAGAAGAGTGCTTCGCTTCAGCTGAAATACCATCATGCGGACCTTCATGTTGGAGGTATAGTCACGAAGTGTGAATCACATCGCCATGTTCTCCAACCAAGCCTTAATGATTGAGCCATATTTGGCACCCATGAACTCGGGAAACTTAACCTTCTTGAGTTCTCTGTGAATACTACCACTGCAAGATGGAGCGCGTTGTGAACCCTCATTGGGTACAATTTCCCTGGTCTCATCTCTATCTAGTTGGTTAATCAGGGCCTCTGAAATCCTCTGAAAGGACCTTATCATACCAACCACATCCCCCACAACAATATGCTCCTATCCAAAGACTTGTTCTTCTCCTTGGGGGTTAGACCCCTCTGGTGTGGATGCTATTGGAGGCATCGCACCTATGCCCCTAGAACCACATCATCCACCTCCACAACGTCCTCTAACCATGATTACTTGCATGGACAAATTTTAATTTTAATTAGAGATAAGTTATTACTTAAGTATGTAATACGGTGGAATGCGCAATGATCCCAAGTCGTAGGGTTGAACCCGCTCTGATACCATATGTAACGGCCCCTCCGTTACGTCTAGGAATAATGAAGTACAATAGGTAAAAAAAAAAATTAAGCATTAGGAAATTAACATGAACACATAATTCATAGCAACACATAATCAACAAGACATCACAATTAAAATCATTACAAGTGACACATCATCGTAATTAATAACGACACAAGCCAATGCATTAACATAAATGATAGTGACACATGATCAACACATAAACATAAATAGTGACGCAGTTCCACACATCACAATCAAATGAAGAAATTATAGATAATGATCAACCATATCGTTGAATATTAAATAACTACCCACCCAACCTACCTTGCAAGGTTAGGACCTCCAGGACACATTAGCAATGCTCAAGAACATGATTCATCTGATTGATTTTTACCACTTAAGGTCTCAGGGATGGTGACTGTTCTGAGGAATAAGGAGGTGTCTAAATCCCACTAATCCAATCACAACGCATAACTCCAGTCTAGATTATCATTCATACACTAACATTATCACATGGTGCAAGAGAAATCTAA
>JASDQU010239781.1:5762-16759 GCA_032191745.1 Picea mariana
AGAGTCTTCAAGCTTCTATCCAAGCAGAGTTCTTCACACAATTCTTTCACCAATTCTTCATTCAATCTTGCTTAACCTTTTCCATGAGAAACCTTTCAATATATAGGAGAAGGAGAGATGGTTAAATGGATGAGGATGATCCCAATAAATATTAGAAGTCAGTAGGATGCCAACCATGCGAATGCCAACTCATTTTCTAGAAGATTCCCTTCTAGAACCCTCGTGACCTCTTCTCTTTTCCAAGCTTTGAAACAGGTTCGCACCCTACCTATAGAGCAGACTGTGAATAGTTCTCACCCAAAGTTTGGGTTGCCTGTGAAAGTGAAGGATTTTCGCACCCTGTAATATAGGCATCTTGCGAACTCATCTTAAAAATGTTTTTTTTGGAAAGAGACAGTAGTCACTTTTCTCAGGCAAAAAGTCCTTGTGGGAGCCTAAATACATCACTTGTAGAGACATCACCAGAGTGACCAAAATCATGTGTAATAGAATGCCCCCCAAAGTATGAGGCCGAAACTCGTGATAGCCGAAATACTTTGTAAAATGCCTGTGTGTGTCAGAAACAAGGAGCGCACCTAATCAGAAACCTGTAAACAACCAAGCATCTGCAGAATATAATACTAGTTCTAAGGTAGGCATTCCCATGCTCAGATCACAAATGAACGGAATCATAAACGTAGGTCATGGCCACCAATCATACACCGTGGATCCATGTTGTCAAAATGCTACATAGCCACCAAGAATACACTATGGATCTATGCGAGAAGACTTGAATTAAGACGACATAGCCACATAACATACAAAGGGGATCTATGTGCCGATACAAATCATACATACTCCATTGCAGCCTGGATCAAAAAGATGAGACCCAGGGTCTTCAATCTCGTCACCTGAAAGTACGAATCTAACCATGTGATTACATGTGCTGAAGTCGAACATGGTAGAAACCACTTGATTACCGGTCATTGATGAAAACTGTTAACAAGTGTGAGGGAAATCACCATTGATGCCAATGACTCCCAAGGTACCAAAGTACAATCTGAATGAATGCGAATGAATGAGATGAAGTCGAGCACTCGACATAATCTCTCGATCAAGGATCAATGATGTGAAACCCCTGTCAAAAGTGAAGAGACCTGCCATTAAGGAATGCAGGTTCGAAGGTACTAAATGATTTCTAAGTCTCATTTCCGGATAATGAGTTGGATTCGACGGAACAAGACTCATCACAGGAGGGCCTTGATGTATCCCTCATCAATGACACAAAATAAGTAACACATTTTGAGGATGAAACAAAGTATGAATACGGGTCGAAACGGACACAGGGAAGGCCAACATAGTAAGAATGGACAACTACAGATGGCTGACTCAATAGAGGGCTC
Source organism: Picea mariana (assembly GCA_032191745.1). Taxonomy (NCBI): domain Eukaryota; kingdom Viridiplantae; phylum Streptophyta; class Pinopsida; order Pinales; family Pinaceae; genus Picea; species Picea mariana. The sequence goes on from JASDQU010239781.1 coordinate 7,145, forward strand.
ATGTGAACTTCTCTTGAACATATGAACAAAACGACCAAGGATTTGGCAACATTGACTCAAAGATGACCCAAGATATGACCTTGTAGCAAGTCAAACGAGAGATAAATGGATTTCCCAACCTGGATTCAAATGATGAATAGGGGGTGTCATGTTCAAGAGTGACGCTTACTGCCATTAATATGAATACGAAAACATATCCCTTTCCCAAAATTCCCCCCACCATTTCTGGCGAATACCTCTTTATTTTTACACAAGCTTGAGGAGAATAACATATGCTTGTCGATGTAATCTCATCCTTCAGATGAGTCCCTCGGAGTATGTTTAATAAACCCTAGGAAGGAGTGGTTTGGTCCCATTGTGGGTCTTTCGATGTTTGTTTAACGAGTCCAAGGATAGAAAACTCGGGGGTTTTTCATGTTTTGAGAGTCTGAAAAACACTTAAAGAGAACTCTCTCAGTTGCTTTTTCATAAAAGAGTTTGACGAGACCGAAAAAGTGATAAACCATCACCCGTCGAATGTTTTTTCAAATACTTTAACGAGCGTGAAAAGAACAAGATCGCTTGGCCATCTTTTCGTTTTTATGGAGCGTTAAAAGAGCTTAAAAGATACTCCTTAACGTTCGTCATTTTCGTGTTACCATGACGAGTACGAAAAGATGAGAAAAAGTATACTCAGTTATGTTCTCATATATTTTCGAGCATGAGAACGAACGAAGACTGAGCTCGAGGTTTTTTCTAAAAAACCCTAAAAAAGTAGTCGTACATGTCACATAAGAAAAAACACCCATACCCCCTCGTTCGAACTTCGAAGTCGCGATATCTACGAAAAACCACACTCACAAGGCTATTAGGGTATTAGGTTTTAGAGACAAAGTAATAAAAATAATATAAACAATCAACAAAAATAGTAAAAAGTGAATAAATATGGGTAAAAAGGGATTTTTACCATTTCATTGTGATTTTGCCAAAAAACTTGTCCAACATACCTCATTTTCCCCCAAATTTATTTGCTCGATTGCGGGAGGCACAAGCGATCATTCGGTGAACCATCTAAGCCAACTAGGTAATCTCTTGATTCTCTAACTTTTCCATGGTTTATTTTTAGTTTTTATTGGCAATTTTTTGGGTTTTGAGTCCATTTTAGGGTTGGAAAATGCATCCAAACATTCTCACAGGTGGCCTTCAGGGCACCTATGAGAATCTCGCGCTGTGCAAAAGGCTCACCTACGGGGGCCGAAAAATGGATTTTGAAGTAAGGTTGTACTCAATAAAAATTATGCAAGAGTTTAAAACAAGTTGTTGACTTCCCTCTCATGGATATTTTGCAGGTATTTGACCATCACAATGTTGGAATAGAGAGAAAGGGAACATGAGGAGGATGATGCCATTGTCGGGAATGACCCGGGTATAGTCGTTGCCCTCTGGGACTGTGGGCTATTGAAATTTTTCAGGATTCCGAGCATGAGAGCCCAACTCAAGTTGTTGGAATACCTGGTTCACATGTGGGACGTGGACCAACAGTTATTTCATGTGGGATTCCATACGCTGACCCTAGATATCGAGGATATCTATTTTCTAATGGGGTTGTCATGGTGTGGATACCATGCTACTTTGACCAGAGGCAGAGGCGGCGGGCTCCCTATGAGTGAGTATTGTCGCCAGTATTGCGTTCTCGAGGCAGAGAGAAGAAATAGTAAGGTTGCCATTTGGGGGGTCCAAGATTTGACCCTACGGACCATTTTGTTTACTATTGCATGCATGGTTGGGAACGCGACTCTGCACATGGCTCTCCTGAGCTATTCTCAATATGCCATAGAGTGCATAGAGACTTGGGTCTTCAACTGGTCAGATGCAGTTCTTTGTAGTATGAAGAGACAATTGACAAAGTGAAAAAAGGGTGACTTGAAGCAGTTTGGGTACGGATCACTTTTGGTGTCATTCTTCCTCGAGAGGTTCCCATTGTTGTGACTATAGTTTGATTGGGATTTACCAGCCCCAGAGGATCTAAGGATGTTGAGATGGTGCAACCTCATGGCTTGACACATAGCAGGGCCTATAATCAAGTATAATGATTCATTTTTTGACTAGTTGAGGCCCCAGATGCTGATGATTGACGACTACACATATGCTGGTTTGGATTTCCGAAGGGATTTATATTTGGCCCTACCTGAGGACTTAGGTAAGAAGTACACATTTTGTTCTTTTTTAAATGTTTTTGTAAATTTTATCATATGAAATGTTTTTATGTTTATCCAAGAACTAATCAAAAAATCTCTTTTTGATGACACAGATGTGGGGCCATATCGACCTCTAGGAATGTATATCGACCTCTAGGAATGTATCCCATTCAATGGTGAGGAGAAGTGGCTCCAGTGGCAAGATGGGATGTCGAAGACTACGAGGCAGTGGAGCAGAAATTGGAGGGGTTGACTGTGGACGTCCTGGATATTGCTATTGGGGAGATTCCGAGATGTTACCAACACCATACTGTGGGCATGTCTGAGTCTCTCAGTCGACTGCTTCGTAGGGTAGCTCCTAGCATATCCTGATCTTGTTTGTAAAGGAGAACTAGATCACCTTCGGAGAAAATGCGTGGCTTGACATGTTTTTTGTATTGGGTTTTGATGCGTTTCTTCTGGGCTTCTATAACAAGGGTGGCATCGCGACGGGTTTCGTCTAATTGCATGAGATACAACAGACATTCTTCTTCGGCAAAAGTGTTTGGGAGAAGTTTGACGGCTAGTTTTAGGGAGGGTATCTCACATTCAATAGGAAAGATGGCTTCTAGACCATAGACTAACTGGAATGGTGTAAACCTGGTATCAGACTTAATAGATGTCCGGTAAGCCCACAATGCTGAAAACAACATCGTGTGCCAACTCATTTTGTGAATCCCTATCATTCCTCGAAGCATGGTAATGAGGATTTTGTTTATTGATTCAACTTGGTCGTTGTCTTGTGGGTAATAGGGTGTTGAGTTTTCATGGTGAAGACCCAACTTTTCAGTGAGTTCGGACATCATGAAGTTTCTAAAGTGGCTACTGTGGTCAGTAACGATAGCTTGAGGAACACCAAACCGAGCAATGACATGATTGAATATAAATAAGGCTGCAGTCCTTCTGGTATTGTCGAATGTTGGCATCACCTCAGCCCATTTCGTAAAATAATCTACGGCTACAATAATGTAACCATGCCCCCCGGTCGAGTGAGGGTGACATGTCATGAAATCGATACCCCATTTAGCAAAAGGACCAACGGAGAACACAGGGTGTAGAGGAGCAGGGTGTGATCATATTTTATTGTTGTAGGTTTGGCAAGCGTGGCATTTTTGGATGGAAATTATACAATCGTTGAATAAAGAAGGCCAAAAATACCCCACTCGTAAGATCTTCTGGGCAGTAGCATACCCAGACATGTGACCACCACAGGCTCTAGAATGGCAGTCATTTAGGGATTTTTCGGCTTCGTCAAATGTGAGGCAGCGTCGAAAAACAGAGTCAATCCCATGACGATAAAGAGTATCACCAAGGATAATATATTAACAGGCTTGGTAGCGTATTCGATGGTGGTCAGTGCTAGAGAAATTGGGACGAAAATTTTGGGTCTGGAGATATATGATGATATCTCTGTACCAAAGGTCATCGAAACTAATCAGGAAAAGGAATTCATCAGGTAATGAATCTGCTGCTACATTTTCTGTCTCAGAGTAGGGAAGGTCGCATATCAACTTGGAAAACACCAAGGATTTCTTGGACTTAGAGCGTTCGAATTCTAAGTCAAACTCCTGGAGTATTACGATCCATTTGGAGTATTTTCCCCCTAGCAATTGGCATGTAAGAATGTGTTGCATAGGGTTGTAGTTAGAAATTACCATAGTCTTGCGAGAAAGGATGTAATGTCGGAAACGTTGAACAGCTTGGACGGCTTCCAAGGCCAGTTTTTCAACATGTAAATACTTGGTTTCGGTAGTCGTGAGACTCTGACTCAAGTAATAGATGACATGTTCATCATGAGAATCATCCTCCTGGATGAGAACCATAGCAATGGTATAGTCCGAGGCTGTGAGGTAAAGGAAAGATTCTTGACTATAATCAAGTGGGAAGAGTAGTAGGGTATGTGTCAAAGACAGTTTCAAAGCTTCAAAAGCTTTGTTGACAGTGGTATCCCATATGAACTCAGAACCTTTCTTGAGCAGTCGCGTAAATCCAAGAGTTAGCTCAGCATAGTTCAGGATGAAACGATGGAGAAAGTTTGCCTTCCCTTGCAAACTTTGTAATTGGTGAAGTGAGGAAGGAGGAGGAATATTGAGAATCACCTCGACCTTCAAAGGATCTACCTTGATCCCTTGACGTGAAACAATAAAGCCTAGAAGTCGGTCGGATTCTACGCAAAAAACAAATTTGTGGGGATTCAAGTGTATATGGTAAAACTGACATCGAAGGAAAATGGCGCGGAGGTGTATTGGATGATATACATGGTGCATGGAATAAGTGGGTAAGTCATCTAGATATGGCTGCACGATGTGCTTTATATCGTGAAATCCGTAAGGCATAGCATGTTGAAAAGTTGTGTTGGCATTATTCAAACCGAATGGAAGTTTCTGGTAGGCAAAAGTGTCCCAAGGACAAATAAAAGTGGTCTTATGTTGGCCCATGGGAACGATATTGATTTGATTATATCCGAAGAAACCATCCATCAGAGAGAAGATTTCACTTTTGACACAATCGTCGACGATCTGGTGAATGAAGGGGGTAGGAAAGTTTTCTTTAGGACAAGCTTTTTTAATGTCCCTATAATCAACGCATACGTGGATTATGCCTTGTTTCTTTTCAATCAGAACAAGATTGGAAACCCAATCAGTTAGAGCCACAGGGTAAATAAAGCCATCTTTGAGAAGTTTCTCAACTTCAAGCTTGATAACAGCTTCTTTACATGGGTGGACCGGACGAAGTCATTGCCGAACGGGTTTAGCACCTGGGTATGTCTTAATCTCATGTACCATAATGTCAGGGTCAATCCCTGGCATTTCTTCATAGCTCCATGCGAAGACCTCGCGAAATTCTTGGAAAAGAGACTTGTAGATGACAACTTTGTCCTGGGAACACGAAGCTTTGATATGCACATTTTCGACAACTCCAGGTTTGATGGATATGTTGAGGGGGATGGTGGGTGAGATATTACTTAAGTTCTCTTTGTAGAACATGTCATTTGTAGACTYGGGAATGGTAGAAATGATGWCAACAGTCGATGGGGTCGAGAGTCGTTGGTAACCCTCGATGGTGTGTTGTTCCAGGAAGAGGATGGAACGATGATGTCCATCATCCCAAGGGGTATCTTYCACAGACATAACAGACATAATCATCTCGTCTGTAGGAAAAATGACATGGAATGGATCTGGAGATAAATCACCAAGAGAGGGGGTTTTCGATTGAATGGCTTGATAAGTGGATTCGACTGGACTCAAAGGCATTTTGTCGCCATAAMAAAGATGATCGTCGGGGTTGGGTACCATCCATGGGTCGTAAGATGCAAGGGTTCCATGAATAGAGGTGGAGATCATGTTGATCGAGGTGACAAATGGATGTGGTACATCGAGTGGTGGAATGGGGAAAGTACCCATCAAAGAGGAATCTTTAAGAAGACWGACACTGACGTTCTCATATCCAGGGGGGTTTTTTGCAATSAAAGGTACGTTTCCAGTATGTGCATCAGAGTGAAAGAAGGCCAATTGGTCGATAGTAATTACTTTTCCTTGATGTGGGAAACRTACGACGCGAAAAAGAGTGGACACAACTGCATGCATGGAATCGATCCAGCTATGGTCAAGTAGAAGGTTGTAATCGAGTGGAGCGTCAAAGACCTCCACTTCAATGTTGATCGTTTTGCCTTCTAACATAATAGGCAATGACGGGAGGACACCGTAAGGCTTAAAACCAGAGCCATTGAAGGCTTTGAGTGTGTTGTGGGATTCAATTAAAGGATGAGAGTTGATGGCTTTCCAGTAGGTAATAGACATGACACACGTCGAGGCACCCTCATCAATAACTATTCTACAAATGTTTTTGTTGGAGACAATAACTTTTATTTGGAATGCAAGTTGAGGAGGTAACCTTGGAATGTGATCTTCCAAGTCAAAAATTATTGAATTCCTATCCGTAGGTTCGATTCCACCAATAGATTTCAATAGTGCCTTCCATTGTATAGGACAACTCTGAAGGACTTCGAGGGCTGACATCATAGACGGTGCTTGGGCTAGATCTTCAACAATACTGTAGTTCTGGGCAGCACGTGCATGAGGATTGAAAGCCGATTTTCAAACAACACCCTTTGGGGGAGGGCAAAGAACTATATCTAGGCTCGGTTGTTCAAGATGAAGAGGACCGTTGGTAGGTGGATTCATGGGAGATGGTTGGACCAACGAAGGAGGTATTACATCAACCTTCTCTTTGGAGGAAGAATAATATTTGGCTCGAGTGGTAAGTGTGATGTCATTCTGCTTTGAATCACCTATACACATTAAGACATAGGATGTATTGGAGGGGGAAGGTTGGTCATGAATGACCAATTGGGCTTGTTGTTGAGAAGGGAATGGTTGTGACAATACGGTCAGAGTGGGGGGTTTCATGGTCCCTTGAAGGAACTTAGTAACCTCGGCTCGTCATGGACAATCCTTAGTGTAGTGATCAACACCACAGATAAGACAAGGGTATCGGGGTTTGCGCTTATCCCTATCGTCAACAGGTGGTGTTTTGGTTTTCTCAAATTGCGGATTATTTTTATCCTCCTTGTTCTTACCCTTTCCTTTTTTGGATTTATTTTTGTCGGCGGGGGTAAATTGAACAAAGTTTACCTCAGAAGTCTTTCCGGTGGGAGGGGTAGGAGACAAAGCATTTTGAACATTAGAAGAAATAGTTTTTGGGTTGTTGCTAGAGGTTTGGACGAAATGAGGTTGGGCATGGAAAGTGTCAATCACAGCATCAGCTACATGAGAAGCAACAGGAGTAGTTGAAGTAGTGGTAGTAGAAGGATGAGGTGCGTCAGGGAGTAAGTCATAAAGAGTACCTATTTGTGAATAAATGAGGTCGACGTATTGAGCATGACTAATTTCCTATTCTTCTATGACAACTCCACCCATGGCGATGTCACGAGCGATGTCGTTCACGAATGATTTCATGAACCACTTTGCCAGCAACTGATCGGGAAGTTCGAGTTTGATGAGACATCGTCTTCATCGCCACTCATGAATGTGATTAGAGATATGAGTGGCTTTGGTTTGTTTGAAAGAACTCAAAATCTTGGTTCCCGTTTCGTAGTGGATTGGTAACTGGTAGTGGGTGAGGAAACCCATAGCGAGGGTGTTGAAGTCGGTGAAGAAGCCTTGTGGTAATTCTATATACCACTTCATGGCAGAACCTGTTAGGGTCTGCTAAAAAAGGCATAAATGAATAGAGTCATACATCAAGGAGTTGGATGAGCACCAAAGGTAAAAAGTCATTACATGATTGTTCGGGTCCTCTCCCGGTTTACCATCGAATTTAGGGATGTTGGATGGTAGTTTGGCTAGTATGGCGGGCCATTGAGGAGAGTGACGAATCAAATCATTTAAAATCCTCGACAGATCAGGGAGGTCCAAGGTGGATAAGAAGGGTAACTGTCTATTCACATGTGGGTACTAGTGACTTTGGGGAGGGAGTCTCATCGGTAGACCAGTGGGACCGTAAGCAGTTTTCATATAATGTGAAGATATGGGTAGATTTGGTGGTTGGTGTGGAGGAAAGTAATTCATAGGGTTGTACCCTTGAACAAGGGCATGGGGTTGAGCGTTTGAGCCCCAAATAGGATTAGACGTGCCTGGATATGGTTGGCCTATACTAGGGGGTATGACGGAGCTAGCTTGAGGTTGTTTCCCCCCAGTCGAGTGAGGATTATGTTGTATAAGATAATTCCAATACTGGTCCAAGGATGGAGGTATGTTTTGTCCATAGGGTGGGGTCGGTGGGGGTTTCCCTCCAATCGGGGGTTGTGTCCCAGTTGGGATTTTTCCTGCAAAAGGGGGTTGGGTTTGGCCTCCTTGGTGAAATTGTCCACCAACAGGAATCTGGTAATTAGGTGTGAAAGACGGGATGGTGCCACTAGGGTCGGTGCCTCCAATAGAGGATGGAATATGTCCTCTGAAAGGGGGTCGAGGAAGTGTCGAAATAAAACTAGGAATGAGATGGTTCCCAGAATAAGTGGAAACACCAAGAGTCCCGGATGAGATTTGTGTAGGAGTGGGAATAGAAACATTCAACACATGATATTCGGGTGGAAGGGTTGGGGTGAATCTGGTCGAAATCAGTGTGCCAATGGGGGCTTGGCTAGCCATTGTAATCCTGGTGTGAGGACTCGTAGTATCTGGGACCATTGTGAAATGGACCGTTTGTAGAGGGATAGTCAAGATGTGGTTAGCTGGCGGAGCATCTGTACCAAGAAAATAATAGGCAGTAGTAAAAGGTACTGCGTCTGGATCAGATGTTTCGGGTAGCTCAGGTGCGACAGTGATATCAACGCATGCTCCTGAGCCAAAGAGATCCCGTCTAAAAATGCCCGTAGTCCAAAAAGGATCTTGACCCTCAGTTCCTATGAAAGGTCTGGTTGGTGATCCAGAAGACTGAACAACTATATCTCTGGAAGAATTCACTTGCACAATACGTCTCCTGGAGTCGGGAGGAAGTCAAAAGTCCTCTTGAGAATTGGTAATTCATAACCATTCTAAAGAGTTAGTTCTTTCCACTGGTAGAGTGGCAATGTCTTGGACTTCACTCTGTTGAGGAGAGCCCTCCAATGATTTGGTAGGCAAGGGTTGAGAACCTTCCATATCTTCTGGGGGTAGGCCTTTCATTCTACGTGAACGGCGTGGAGGGTCAATTGTGATTGAGTTGGAATTTTTACGAAAGAAATTCTATGGCCAACTTGGGTAAACAAACAACATGCACTAATAAAATCTAGGAAGAAACACCAAGAAAACAATACCCTCTAATTCCAAAGTCACTAGTTGGTGATGAAATCCAATGTCGCAACGACGAGACAAGAAGGGGTTGGGCCAGGGTAGAAAAGTTACGTTGACGACCTGCTTAACGGACTTACACCCTGGTGCAAGCTCCCACACACAATCATGGGTATACCCTCCAAGGATCCCGAGTGAGTCTGGCCAATGTTGATTCCAGGTACCGTGAAGACTTACCCCTTCACAGTCACCTGGTATAAGACCCTAAGAAGATAGGCTACTAAGGTTACAACCAACAACAATAATTCCTGGGGGAACAATCTGTTGGACAACTGAGAGGGGGGGGTGAATCAGTTGTTACTGTTCTTAAACAATTATGCTTCTTTCAAACTCTTTGCTGAGACACTAAATGATAATCACAATAATGCGGGGAAATAAACAATGGCAAATTCAACATCAGTCACACATATGAGAAACACAGAGACAGATATTTCTTGAGGAAACCCATACAGGGAAAAAACCTCTTTTTCTTTATATGATAAGTAATAGTTACATTCTTTACATTATCATACATATGAGCACCAACTCATAATGAGGCTGCAACCTCTGTTTTGCAAGCTACAACTTGC
>JASDQU010239782.1:9918-24606 GCA_032191745.1 Picea mariana
AGTGAGTCATTATGCAATTTATATTACACAATACTATGACAACACTTCTAAGATTGATGGATGATATCTTAAGACCATTTCTCGAACACCTTTATTGTAGCCTCCTTGGATGATATTTTGACTTTTAGCAAGATTTGGGAAGATCATTTGAAACATTTGGAGATGATATTTTTAAGCCTTCAACACAATTAATTGCAAGCCAACATGAAGAAATATGAGTTTGGAAAACAATTATTGTTGTGTATGGATTTTGTAGTTAGAGGATGTGAATTTTGTATTGACCTAAGAAATATAAAATTCGTTGTAAATTGGTTGATCCTAGATAATTTAATTGAACCAAGGTAATTCATGGGGTTAACAAATTATTTAGGAATGAAGTGTCTCTTCAATGCACATTAGAAAAGGCAAGTAGAACCTTTGAATTCATTGCAATTGAAAACCAAGTAACTGAAGCTTTGACATGAAAGAATTGTAATGAATCAATATTAAATCTAATGAAACTTACAATTTCATTTGAAATCAAAGCAAATGTTGCACGATACATAATGGGGGAACCTTTGATATAATGAAGGAGTTGGATAACATAACACTTGAAACTTTTGTTGTTGTAATCATAATATACCCCAAATAAGATAAGGAATTGTACATCATAGTTTAGGCATTGAAGTACTACATGAATTATTTGTTGGGAAAACAAAAAAAAAATTCACTCAAATCATAAGCTTTTATAATCCTTGTTAATTGATCCAAGCCACAACAAAGCCCATACTTCATGTGAATGGTATCCTACAACATTTTTATTCGGTAATCAAGTATGATAAATATATACAAAACCACATGGTAAATTTACTTTAAGACCTCTTGATTTTTATTTGACCATAGCTCTAAAGTTAAACTCTTATGTACTTGAAGAATATAAGGGATTACCTACATCTAGCTCAAATTTTGGCAAATGGTTAAAACCTTACAAAACTTGTATAGATATGCATGTTTTGAGTCTTTGAGATGATTGTCAGCTTGAAGGAGGATTAAAGTATAGATTTCATAATTTCATTGTTTAGAAAGGAGAGCCAAGAATAAGGTCATGTGGGAAGCTTGAAGATGTAAAATCGATATACATTTTAGAGTAAACAAGACTAAATATTATGGTAGTTTTTATACCATGTTGAAACATGAAAACAAGATTTAATTATCTTCTTCACTCATGTAAAGATGCATTTTGGAATATCTACATTTATCATGTGTAGTAGATATAATAGATTCTTAAGAAACTTTTAATCCACACTCTAGATGATAATGGATATAAGTTGAAGAGAAGTGTCTCCTTTATTTACAATTGCATGGGTATCCCAAGGATATAAATCAAACATTGGTTCATTTGTTGTGAGTCTATAACATCCCAATATTTGGGAAGATTGTTTGTCATTTATATATATCAATCTTAATTGCACAATTCATTGCTCACCTCAAATCCTCCACCTAAGACTTTCTCATATTTTATTGTACTCACTTTAACTTGAAATTTTATCCCTCAAAGTGGAACAACTAAGAAAATTGATCAATGGGAAAATATTCGAACTTCGTTAAAAAGAAAAATCCACAAACATGTGTAGGTATAAGCAACCTTGTAGGAATCTCAATCAAGTTACGAAAAGATGCATGATAAGCATTGAACAACACATACCTCCTAAGTTAGATCAAGTGTGGTTGCACCCACCAAAGAAAGGTTTAAAATGAGATTTTAGGATTTTGTATAAGAATGAATAAAAGCTATTTGCCTGGATTGGTCACCATATATGGGAAAATATTCCAATGTATATGTGGATCATTTGAATATGTCTATGCCATCCTCATTAGAAGGAGAATTTAATGAAGATACATTGAGTCCCAAAGTTGATGGGGATCATCAACTTGAAAGGGAAAAGGTCTGCTCCTAGTTGAATTCATATATTTGTGATGTCATATAGGCTTGTGCAAGTGACAAAAATTTCAATTTGTATGAATTTGATGAGTGGAAATTTATGACCCACAAGGAGTAATGGTAAACCCAATGGTTCATGAGAATGTTGAAAGGTAGAAATGTTGTTAGGTTTGTAAAGTAAGGTTTTGAACCCATGAAGACACCATCAGTAAAAAGGTTGTAAAATATCTTTCATCACCTATGTATAAGATATTGGTCAATTTTCTTCTATGTTCTAAATGATTTGGGAAATAATGGCTCTTAACACCTTGAAGAATTTGAAACTCTTATGAACCTAAAGGGTCGTTATGACATTGACTCATATATTCTTGTAAAAACATAATGTTATTCGATGCTTTGATAATTTAGGCATAATGCATATAAGGGCTAGTTATCAACTCCTTCCTTGATAATAATAAGAGGAATATTACTAATATAATAGGAAGAGACTTGTGGATGTCACTTGCACAATTTTTGGAGCATGCAAAAAGGACAATAATAATGAGGTCCAAAATTTTGGGTACATCATGAATATGTTCAATATACATGAGGTAGACTAATACATACTTTAATTTCCAAGAATGAGTAATGAGCAATGCAAGAACATGTTTATCTAGATACTTACATCACAGAGGTTGGCATCTTACCACAAGTGAGGTAGGATTAGCAATGTGATCTCTTATAGAAAGGATGGAGGATAGATGAAAAGGTAAAGATGGGAGGTTGTGGTGTTAGGGTAGTTCTAACAAAGGCAAGAGAAAGAAGTTGATGAGACTAGCATGACATTGGAAAAAGGCGTGAGTTGACATAAATCAACTAAGAGTGAACATGAGCAAGAGAGGAAACACACTCTAATATAGGGTTATCACAAGAATAAATGTAACATATGGAAACTTGGAGTTAAGGTGAGTGTAACAAATGAAATTCATTGTTCTAGGATTTCTATAGTAATTAAGGTGCCATACACTAGTCAAGGACATAGCATGAGTCCCATGTGACATACAATAATATGGAGAGTGTGAGCATAATATGCATCAAAAAATAGTAATATAGAGTCATCAAAAGCACAAAAAACACACATGATAGCCTATATTTAGTGCAAGAATGAGAGGTGGCATACATCAATGGGGTATTTTATGAAAGTGTAGGAGGTGACATGCATCAACCTAAGTTCAATGCAAGCCTAGAGGTGAAAAATACCAATGGTACCAGTGTAAGAGAGAGGATCAAAGGAAGATATGATGTCACCATTGGGAGGGGCTCCATAGTTGCAAGCTATGGAATGTGACCATTAAGGGGGACGTCTTGGAAAACTGACCAAAGAAGTGATAGTTGATCCTAAATAGGTAGAGATTATCTCAAGTATGGTATTTATTGAGATAATGACCTATAAGGGACCCATCGATATTATGACCAAAAAAAATGGAGAAAAAGGGGTGTAAGGAATAAGAGATAAGGAGGAGAGACAATACTTTCCCCAAGCATTTGAAGGACCAGGAAAAGAGGAAGAGTATGTAGGAGAGCATGGAACACTAGGAGAGGAAGAATACAAGGGGAGAACTAGGTAATATTGGGTGCTACCAGGTAAGAAGTGGCTAGAGTTGATATTGGGAAGTCTAATCTAGCCCAAAAAAACTCCCAATAGGAACAAGGCTTCATTCAACTTGATAAAAGTGTGTTAAGACATGGGACCTTTTTAATGTTAGAAAATGTTGATTTTTACAACTAATATAAAGATAAGGAAAAGCGAAGGCATAGAAGAACAAGGGGCTACCTCATTGTTGTAGCCAGCGAGAGGACAAGGGAAAGCAATTATGGAACTAGGTATAATAGATCATATATGTATTTTGTTAATTCTTGTGTGGTAGAAAAAAACATATTGAGTTAAAAATCATTGGGGAGGTTTGGGATTTAGAATGGAATAACAAAGTGAGAGTGCACCCAGGTGGAAGGATGAGAATGTATTATTTAGAGAGTTTGGAAGAGGGATAGTGAAACCATATGAGATGAGATGGATTGATGTGATGTAAAAGTGAGTGAGAAATGTATTTATGTGTTATGTTTTGTTGGGTCTTAACATTATAAGTAAGAGGTATTGCAAGAGGTGAGTTCATAGTTTTTGTCATCTTTATAGAGTTGATAAGTATTGCAATGAGAATATTATAAAGTATTTCATTGTTTTTGATTGGGTAGAAGGATGAGAAGGTATCATCTGGAATGTGTGGAAGAGAGAAAGTGAAACCATATGAAATGGTTGTATGTGAGTTACAACTAAGAGAGAAAGATATTTACGTAGGATGTCTTGGTCACATCATTACATGGAAAGGGTATTGCAATACAGATGAGTTCATAGGTTTTGTTATCTTTAAAGAGTTGATAGGTATTTCAATGGATATCTTATAAAGAATTTCATTTTTGTTCATATGACATATTCAAGAGTAAATTAGAGTAATCAAGGGGAGATACATAGTGTTCAACATTCTCTTGAAAAATCCCTATGACAAGGGTGACTCCACAATGTTTATTAATGAGAAGATGAGTTCCATCCTATTGTACAAAGCCCCAATGATAAGGAGAGGGGTGAGGAGTGATGGAAAATGTGATTAATTTGGTTACAATTGTCAAGGATTATAATGGCAAGTTGGTATTTGATCTAACAATTATGAGTAAAAAGGACACTTAGAGAGGGGAATAAATTTCGTTCGTCATTATGAGTAATGAGGGATATTTTTCAATAGAGTTTGGAATAGGGAATACTTTTTGTTGGGGAGAAGTGTCCAAATATTGGTGTACCCTAGGATCATCAAGGGATTTCTCATCTATGTACAAGAATTTGGATGTGAATTATTATTATAAGAATAAGAATTTTTTAGTAGTGTCATTTGGAGCCTTATAATACTTGCACTAACATGTGGGATGAGAGGAGGGGTGTAGATTATTGGGATTAGCTTCATGCATTGTTTAATATGAACTAGGATTTGGACTAGGGATAGAAATAAGGTTAGGATTATGGAAATGAATGAAGTGAGGGATCTTTTCTAATTGATTTTCCAAAATGAGGATATGGATAAAGACTTTGTATATGGGGGTTCTCTAAAATAGTTATACTTCTTTATAAAAAACTACAACTAAACCAAAATTATATTTCAAATACCTCTTTAGGGTTATAGATTTATAGTTGAAATTTGAGCTAGGTAAAGAGTGTACACTCGATGTACTGTACAAACACCTACACATTAAATTGGACAAATAAATTAGACAATAAAAACACCACATGGATCTTGACATATATGCAATATCTACACATTAAATTTGACAAATAACTTGACAATAACAAATAAATTAGACAATAAAAACACCACATGGAATTTGGCATATATATCAATATCTACATATTCATGAGGATTGTGAACTTTTACTAGTATAAAGCCTATTGTACTTTTAAAAACACCTCAAAACCCTTACCTTTTCATTGTCCTTTCTACAAATCCATTAACCCATACAACTTGATAAGAGTTGTCCATGAGATGCATTTCCATCACCAAGACCTGCATGAATCATAAAAGACAAATTTTTATATGAGTAAATAATTAATAAGCAAACAAGCATGCATTTAGTTATGTAAAATACTCTAGAAACAAATTAAGTTGTTGCATACCTTAATGAGATTCTCTTTGTTTTGAGAATAGGTTATTCTCTACTGAATAGGGCCAACCACGTGAAGGTGGAAGCTCATATGGCCCTTCCCCCCCCTCACATCACTCTCAATTCCCCATACCCAACACATGATTTTATTTATATAGAAAACATATAGACATTCATGCATAAATGGGATAGTCATCAAAACATATGAACATATAAACATAGATAAATATCCAAATACAAGACATGAGTTTATACATCTAATTTTTCTTTGATTTTTGTTTTTTTACATTCATAAAACTGACAATTGGGATATCATAACCATCCAAGGACATTGTATTTTGTGTGCCTTGTCCTTCTATTGTTTGTGTGTGCTCATGTACCATACTTCTAGTATGTCAGTAAGAAGGGTTAGCTGGCATCTGTTCAGGGTCATGAACTGGAACAACGAAAATGATCATATCGATATGTTGAAATATAATTTAAATAACTAATTCATTATTTTGATTAACATTACACTATTTCTCTTTACCTGTCTCTGTAGCTGTGGCAGTTGGTACGTTAATTTCTTATCCACTTGGTTGCTCTCACTTTTCACCCTCCTGAGCTACATGCTCTTTAATTTTGGGAAGATAATATATAAGTATAAGTCAAGAAATAAATATCTACAATCACAATAAATATTTCTAATTTTGAAGCATACATACTAGAATGGGTACTCTGCTCTACACTATCACTGGACATGTGCACCCTTGTATGACACAATGTTTGCTGAATACTGCTGGATTCACTACTGTGGTAGCACTGTTGCTTGAAAACACACATAAATACTTAGTTAAGGGTGATATAATAAAACATGGATAGACTTTACAAGCATGCTACTGCGGTTTCCTTATTCATTTGATTTACCTACATAGTTGGGGAGATAGGAGTCTGGCCCAAGCTTTTTCTATATTCAATCACACTTTTAAAACCATGCTTGTAACCAAGATTTAGGTCCTCCTTGGTGGCAGCAATGTCGAACATATTTAACTGCAATGCATAACACCATTAAAAATACCAATAAAAAAAACATATATTTGTTTGCTACTATTAAATAAATATTAACCACAGTTAATCATTTAAATCTTACTATTCGAGATTTTAGTTTTCCATAGCCACCCTATCCTAGTTTATGCTGGCCGTGTTTTTCCACTCTGGCCTTGATTTCTTTATAGGTGTCTGGTAGCCTACATATGTAATTTTTGAAAAAAATTAGATATTGGAATTGTTACTTAAAATAGGAAAGAAAAACATAAATGATCATATTTCACTGATAATATGACATGTGTTGAACCTTGATTGACCAACTCGTGGATGTCTTCCTTGTTTTTTAAACAAGTTCTCCTTTGCATCGTCTATTAGTGCCTTCCACTCTTTCTCTGGAACCATGGGAGGGCACTCGTGCTTGAGGTCTAATTGAAATTTCTCCCTATATTGGGCCCTGGTATATTTTAAATTCTCACCAACTAACTTTGTAACCACCTTCTTGTTGAAAGTGTTGCCGAACAAGTTTACCATTTGGTCTATTAAATCATCTTTCTTTTTGCTATCTTGGCCATTCCACCATGTGCGAATGGTGGGGCCAAACAACTCATCTTTCTTTTTTCTATCTTGGCCATTCCACCATGTGCGAATGGTGGGGCCAAACAAATCCAATGCTTTGTCATTTAAGTTTCTATAGAAAACATTGTTTCCTGCAGAAACACGTTATCCATTGATTTATAATAATCCCAACAAATGTCCATTTCAATTT
Source organism: Picea mariana (assembly GCA_032191745.1). Classification (NCBI taxonomy): domain Eukaryota; kingdom Viridiplantae; phylum Streptophyta; class Pinopsida; order Pinales; family Pinaceae; genus Picea; species Picea mariana. The sequence continues at coordinate 17,316 of JASDQU010239782.1, forward strand.
CATGAAAAAAATTAATCAATTAATTGACAATTACTTGCAGTCTTCTGAATCTTGATCAGAACAGATGCATCATCCACTAGAAAGGTGACATCTTGTGATCCAGTGCTTTTGATTCATTCTGCTCCATGCTGAATAATTTCCTCTCAATCTACAATATGTTCCTCTCCGGAGTCATGTGGAGTCCCAGGCTCCGGCTCATCATGATCTAGTGTGTCATGCCAGTAAAAATCATTGTGCTCATCAATGGATTCGAGGGGAACCTCAGGAGGCTCAAAAAGCCTCACTTTCACTTTGCTATGTCGACATTTTTTTTGCATTAGACCATCACTGCTACCTATAGCAGTTTCAGGATTAGTAGGTTCCCGACGCACGGGGTTTAAAAACTCCTACAAATGGAAAACTTTACTTTATTAGATCATATAGAAAATATAAAACAAAAAAACGGATATGAAATTGTCATAGTTGATAACAATATTTGAAGATGCCACTTACCCCTAAATTAGTTATAGTTTTTTGTAGCTCTACAATTCTTTCCCTGTCCTCTTGTGTCAGGGGTCTTTTGATAAGAAAACCTAGATATTCTATGTTAGCCTTCTTCAAGGCCTTCGTTACAGTTGTCATTGGGTCAGTGGAAACAAATATTTCATCTTCATCAATATCCTTAGTGGGAGCCTTCCCATGTTGACCATGCCACAATACATTGATGAATAAAATTAATGAGATGAACTTTAACATTTGAGAAATTTAGTTATTGTAGTCATAAGTTATTACTATATTTAACATTTACCTGCTTAGGCACAACGGGTGACTTTCCACGGTCACCATAGACAGATGTAGCGGGTGATTTTCAGACATGGTCACCCTGTACAGAAGTTGACACAATAAATCAATCAACAAAAGTTATGAAATTCACCTGTAACATTTAAAAAATGAAATATTGGAGTATTATCAGAAACAAATAACGAAATTTCAGAAATTTAGTTGTTGTAGACATAAGTTATTATTGTAAATTCTAACCTTGTACAATATCTACTGCAAACTGATATTCAGAAAAGAACAGAAAAGATACAATGGAAAATACAAACATTACATAGAGATTTTTCACCTAGAAACCCAAACCGGGAAAACCAGCATATATTATATTCATACAATTGTGTTACATTGTTTACAATACAATATACATATAGGAGCCAGCAGCATCCAAAACCCTAACCCAATGACCNCCCCCCGAGGGGGGGCCTAGCGGCCCCCCCTCTTACCCCCCTGTGCACCCAGCGTAGGCACTCAGACACTACTACTCGTGCAAAGAATATAACACATACCCAACAGTTATTGTATTTAACATTTACCTATTGAGGCACATTAGGTGCCTTTCCATGGTCACCCTGGACAGATGTAGTGGGTGATTTTTTTCCACAGTCACCCTGGACAAAAGTTGACACAATAAATCAATCAATAAAAGTTATGAAATTCACTCTTAACATTAAAAAAATGAAATATTGCAGTAATATAAAAAAAAAAAATCAGAAATTTTGTTGTTGTAGTCATAAGTTGTTACTGTATTTAACATTTACCTACTGAGGCACAATGGGTGCCTTTCCACGGTCACCCTGGAAAGATGTAGTGGGTGATTTTCTGCCATGGTCACCCTGGACAGAAGTTGACACAATAAATTAATCAATAAAAGTTATGAAATTCACTTGTAACATTAAAAAAATGAAATGTTGCAGTAATATGAGAAAAAAAATAATGAAATTTATGAAATTTAGTTGAAGTTGTAGTCATAAGTTGTTACTCTATTTAACATTTACCTGCTAAGGCACAGTGGGTGCCTTTCCACGATCACCTTGGATAGATGTAGCCTATGATATCTCATAGTCACCCTGGATAGATGTTGACACAATAAATTAATCAATAAGAGTTATGAAAGTAATTGTAAAAAAATTATGCAGTAAAAAATTGAAATATTGCAACGATAAATTGTAACAATGATTGATCAAAGGTTGAGTTGAATGGTATGTAAGATATTTACCCCCATAGTCACATCCCCTCCATCTATTCGATTCAAGTTGTAATCGATCAACAACTCTTCACCTGGAACTATTGTTTTTGTTGCACATACAAATATACGATTTCCTTTGCATCCCTCAAATATGAAATTTAGTATCTTAGTTGTTGCCACTGGTCATGTACTTTTTATAAAGCCCACAATGTTTCTAGTAGCTTTTGGCCTTCCATCAATATACATAGTTGCCCCTTTATTTTGATTGTTATCTATTAGTTGTATATAATTTGCTGCAACTCCATATCTTCACATACTTTTAGTATATCAGACCAACATCAACCAGTGATTGTAGTTGTATAATGGTCTGACATACTCCATCAATTAAGTTACAGTGCCATAATCGACCTTTATGCCATCCATGGAAAATAACCCCAATCCATGTAAGGACGAAAGAGCAATGCGATACATCCTCCCACTGATGAAGAAATCCGTGTCCACTTCAGGTAGCTCCTTAGGTGCCCATCATTTCACTAGATGTTTATACCTCAAGGGAAACTCAATGTCACCTATGCTCTCAACATCATAATTACATGACCCTTCGTTGGCAATAAAAAATTGCATGCGTATACGAAATAGTTTCCTTACTTTTTCCAACCTAATTGATCTAGAACTGGTAGATCTAGTACAACACATCTCACTTTCAACTTCTCTTAGTATATCTTGATCATCACTCGAGGAAGATAGATTCGACATATACCTATTTGGTGGTACCTACACTCATGAAAACAAGAAGATAAGTTATCATTGCATGTTACATAAAGTTTCATAAAGTTGCATAAGTTCCATAAAGTTGCATAAGTTGCATGTTTCATAGTTGCATATAGTTGCATGTTGCATAGTTGCATATAGTTGCATATTTTCATATAGTTGTATACAAAATTGTTGCAATATAGTTGCATTGTTGCATAAAGTTGCATATAGTTTCATATAAGTTGCATAAAGTTGCATATATATCCATATCCCCTGATGCTCAGTGGAGAACTGGATTTGAGACCCATCAAAGAGTTCGAGTGGGGATCAATAGTTTGGAAATCCATGATCCTGAAATTTCACATATTTGGAAAGCGCCTTTAGTTGCTGGTGGGGAATGGAGGAAAGGTTCGAGTTGGCAATAATTTTGGGGTTGGTTGTGACGGATGTTACAAGATGATCGAGTTGTTGTTTAATCCATTGTATGCATAGGGTGTAATGGTTTTGATGAAGTTGTACAAACTATAAAGGAAAGGGTTGTGGTCTTCTATATGGAAGACTGTGAAAGAGACAATGGGATGGAAGGAGGGGGTTTCCTCTCTCGATCTTGTCCAAGGAACCAAGACCCATACCGAGTGCTCAAAATATCCTATTGATGCCCATACTCCCACTTGAATGCCAAAGATACCCTCGAGAGGTCATCTATGGTGGTTTGAGGTGTCATTCATGAAATTTGAGCTATAGAAGTTGCGTAAAACCTTGAGAGATTGGGTGTGCTAGTTTGAGGTGTCATGTTTGGCCATGGATGCCTAGAATCTTTGTACTTCGACTAAGCCTTGGGTTACCCCCTCAACCATATCAAGGCCTTAATACCCATAGCTAATGCTCAAAACCTTGTGAGAGCACTAACATCATTTCTTAGCTTTCTTTTCCCCCTAAGGCATGACCTTCTTCCCTATATCATTTCCAAGACCTTGAGACACATACATACTACTCAAAAACACCTAGTTGATCTAGAACCAGTAGAGCTAGTACAACACGTCTCACTTTCAACCTCTCTTAGTATATCTTGATCATCACTCGAGAGTTGCATATAGCTGCATAGGTTGCATTGTTGCATAAAGTTGCATATAGTTGCATATATAAGTTGCACAAGTTGCATATAGTTGCATAAAGTTGCATATAGTTGCATATTGTCATTAAAAAACATGATAAGTTGCATTGTTGCATATAGTTTCATATAAAATTGTTGTAATATAGTTGCTTATAGTTGCGTAAGTTGCATCGTTGCATAAAATTGCATATAGTTGCATAGTTGCATATAGTTGGATAAGTTGCATATAATTGCATATAGTTGCATATAGTTGCATATATTTTCATATAGTTGCATAGTTGCATATAGTTGCATAGTTGCATATAGTTGCAAGTAGTTGCATATAGTTGTAGTTAGTTGCATATTTGCATATAGTTTCATACAAAATTGTTGCAATATAGTTGCATATAGTAGCAATATAGTTGCATATAGTTGCATAAGTTGCATTGTTGCATAAAGTTGCATATAGTTGCATAGTTGCATATAGTTGGATAAGTTGCATATAGTTGCATATATTTGCATATAGTTGCATAGTTGCATATAGTTGCATAGTTGCATAAAGTTGCATATAGTCACTAAAAAACATGATAAGTTGCATTGTTGCATATAGTTGCCTAGTTGCATATAGTTTCATATAGTTGCATACAAAATTGTTGCAATAAAGGTTCGAGTTGGCAATAATGATGGAGGGGAGGGCTCTAGGGGGGTGGTCTAAATAGATTGATCCAACAAGATGTTTTAAGACATGATAATTTGTCACAGAATGTGTGACTTTATTGGAAGTGACGTCTTTGATTTGGTTTGGAGGATGAAAAACTAGTGAATTTGTGAAAAGGATGTTAGGATATTGAATGACATTGTCTTGAATGCAGAGAAGGAGAAATGGCTTAGTTGGGTAGGGTAATGATTTCTATATGTGACGGAGGGGAGGGATCTATGAGGGGGGTCTAGGAATATTGATCCAACATGATGTTTTAATATATGACAATATGTCACATAATGTGTGACTTTATTAGAAGTTACACCCTTGGTTTGGTTTGGAGGATGAACAACTAGTGAATTTACGGTTTTGAGGCCGAGTGGGAGAAGGTCTTGGTCTAGTAAGAAGGTTCCAAGGATTAGTGTTGGCAATAGGGTTAGGGTTAGTAGAGTGATAGAAAATAGGGTATCTTGGTAAAGAATGGTTAAAGGCTTAGTCAATGCAAACTCTTTCAAACAAATCAATTTAAGAAAAAAAACAACCAATAATCCAAAACTAAATTTGAGAATAATTACCTAATATGGATATGGAATCTAGAGTTGGATGTGTAGTTGTGTGAACACTTCCATGTATTGTAGTACTAGGCTTGATGAAGTTATAACCACTTGCACATGATATTTTCTAGATAGAATAGGGGATAAGAATGCTATGTGATAGTGTCACACAATGGATTCCATGTATTGATGGACTTTGTCATGCATTTGGAAGTAGAAGATTGAGTTAAATGTAGAATTATAAATTGAATTGTTTACCAAGTTTGAATGATTCCTTGTAGATATTTTATTGTAAGGATAAATATTTGAGCCTGGGAAAATCTAGAAGTGCAATGCGAGGCTACTAATCTAGGAATCTAAGGCTTATCCATTCGTTTGTCCTCTATATTCTTATAAAAGTGAGTGCTTATGTTTTTTATTAGGGATCCTATTAACAATTTCATGAGATCTGGATGTAATAGTGCTTGAGATGATTAAAGAAATGTCCAGGAAAAGGCTTGGTTTCAATTGGCTCACGGGTGAAATGGATTTTGGGGTGGAATTTTCTTTCCTGCATATATTTATTTTGGTCTTTTAGGGTTGTCTATGTGATTTGAACTTGGGTTGAAACTTGATTCTTTAATGTCATATGTATACTATGGGGTGATTATAATGTGAATATATGAAATGTGTATTTGTATATTCATAGAATTATATAGAATACACATTGATTTCAAATTACCTCCTTCATGAAGATTTGGAACAAAGTGCCCTCCGGATTAGGGTTATGGTGAGCCCAACCGAAAAGGCACAACAACAACATACAGAGAAGGCTCCCAAGATGAAAAAGCAGCCATATTTTTTAGAAGAAGCCTCCGTCGAGCTTGCAGCACCCCCAGGAGGGAAGAAACAACTTATCTCGTCGAGTAGGCTAGCGGTCGACAACGTAGAAACAACAACAATGTCAGGGGAAACCCTAACATGGGAACCAACCATTTGGGCTTAGATAAGAGATGAGAAGGGACTAAGGGTGCCACAAGTTCTAAACCCTAGCCATGGGCGCAGCCTTGATCTAGAGCACAGGAGCAAAGGAGCCAACAGGATAGCAAATGAGATTTTTGGCTCTACCTTCATTGTGGAGCAGTCCGTTGAACCCCCAACAATAGAGATTGAAGATCCCAACATCTATGGCCGTGCCTTTATCTACCCCTGCATTTTTATACTCCATCTTTTTTATCTACCTTGGGAAATATGTTGGTTATATTTATCAAAGTAGACTTAGATTGGATATCGAATGACTTCATCACTTTCACCTACATATGTGTTGAAATTGACCTCATTCAAGGGATTCCAGATAGGATCCTTATTGATTGGACCGAGGGAGATCCTTACACGCAGATGATTGATTATGAGAACACCGCTTTCAGATGCCACTCTTGTCAGCAAATAGGGAACCTCTAGGCAACATGTCCTCTATCCCCTACCCCTTCCTCGACCGCTAGAGAACGAAAAAGATCTAATGGCCGTCAAGTCCCAAAACCTCGCAAAAACAACCTGAACCCTTCCTATGACAATGAGAAGCATCACAAAGACACACCAACTCCTCCACCTTCTACAACGGCTTCACGGATTCCATGTATTGATGTACTTTATCATGCATTTGGAGTTTTCTCGGGCATAAAATCTAACTCAATTAACATGGTTAGTTATTTTCTTGCATGTACAAATTTATTGTCTCTAGAACAAGGTCAACATATCCAATATCACATAATAAAAAGATTGATTTGAATGTAATTTTGTTCTGGACAATGTTTTTATAAAAAAGGAATGTAATGAATTACTAGTTTCCATAGGATTAGGAAAGCCTTGTTGGGAATGAAATGTAGAAATTAATTTTTCCATGGTCATTTGGTGAGGTTCCTCAATTTTTTAATGACATGGGCCTTTCTATGAACCAAATGAAATATTTCAGCACCATAGTCAAATCTATTTACACTAATTTCTCAAAAGATTGCCTAAACAAAATGTTGGGTCATGGAATGAAATTATTGTTGGTTATTCCAGGATTTTCCATCCCTAGAAGTCTTCACATTATTCAATTTGAATGACATCATTCCCCCCCCCATGAATCCTTGACATTTTTCAATGAAATTCATGCCCTAGGCATAAAACCCAACTTAATCACCATGGTTAGTGTTATGCCTAAATGC
>JASDQU010239783.1:0-10294 GCA_032191745.1 Picea mariana
GTTCAAGAGCAGTCCGTCTGAAACCTCTATTTGAGTCGGCCATCTGCAGTTATCCTTCATTCCGTGTCGGCCTTCCCTGTGTCCAAAGTCCAATTGCCACATACTCTGTTTCATTTTCAAACTCTGTTACTCATTTCATGTCATTAATGGGGGATACATCAAGGCCCTCCTGTGACAAGTCTTGTTCCGTCGACTTCAGCACATTATCTGGGATTAAGACTTAGAAATTATTCATTACCTTGGAGCTTGCATGCCTCAATGGAAAGTTTCTTTCTTTCGACAATGGGTTTACATCATTGACTCCTGATCGAGAGATTATGTCGGGTGTTCGACATCAACTCATTTATTCACAGTCGATGGATTTTACTGTAGTACCTTGGGAGTCATTGACATCAATGGTGATTTCCCTCGCACTTGTTAACGGTTACATCAATGACCGGTAATCAAGTGGTTTCTACCATGTTATACTTCGACACATGTAATCACATGGTTAGATTCATACTTTGGGTGATGAGATTGAAGACCCTGGATATTGTCTTTGTGATCCAGGTTGCAATGGAGTATATATATATGATTTGCGACACATAGATCCACTATGTATTCTTCGTGGCTATGTCGTCTTGATTAAAAATTTGTCGCACAGATCCACAGTGTATTCAAGTGGCTATGCTATATTATGACTGCATGGATCCACAATGTATGATTGGTGGCCATGACCTTTGTTTATTATGTCACCAGTCTATGATCTGAGTATGGGAATGCCTACCTCAGAAGGGATATATATGATATTCTGCTGATGCTTGGGTGTTTGTAGGTCTCTGATTAGATGTGCTCTTGGTTCATCACACACACATGTAGCTTACAAAGTCTATCGACTGTCACTGATTCCACTCTCAGACTTTGGGGGGCATTATGTTATCCACAATTTTGGTCATCGGGATGATGTCATGATAATGTCATGATGATGGAAAATCAAGCTCTTCACTAAATACATTTTCCAGAGAAAAGTTACACTTGTCTGCTTCCAGAAATCACATTTTAAAGATAGTTCGCAGGCTGCCTATATACTTGCCTGCGAGAATGCCTGATTCTCGCAGGCTGCATTAAGCTGGGGTGCGAACAATTCGCACTGTACCTCATTGCAGGGTTCGAACATGTTCTTAATGAAGGAAAAGGATGAAAATCTCGAACCTTCTAGAAGGGAATCTTCTAGAAGGATGAGTTGGCTTCGAATGGTTGTTCAAGTACTGGCATTCCAGATATCTTGGGATCATTTTCTATCCAAGTAACTAATCTATCTTCTCCTATATATTGAGGAGATGGCTCATGGAAAAGGTTAGAAGCAAATTAGCAAGAGATTGATTGGAGAATTAGTGCAAGACTGTATGGAGGACTGATGCTACAGTAGCAAGAGACAATAGCAAGGTCATCACAAGTGGTTGATTTTCTTCATGCATGAGCAAGTGTGTGTGTCAGAGATAGGAGCCATCAAAAGGAGACCTATGAAATTAAGGCTCAGGTTGTAAGTTTCACTTTCAATTAATTCAATACAGTAATATGTCCCTTTCCCATAAAGATGATGTCACTTTATTACATAACTCCTTGATCATATGTATAGACTAGCTATTGAATATATTAATCTGCCTTTACTTTGATTGGTTCGTACTATTGTGATATGAATGGCGCGAGAACATTGGAGCAAAACTTGGAACAACAGAGACATAAGGAAAGAGTTCATAAGGTATGTCCATTATCCTTACCTCTTAGTTCATTCAATAGGCTAGATCTAGGGAAAGTGTATTATTCTGTCCTGTTTTGTTCTAGATCCAGGTGGATCTAGGGAGATCGGTTTGTGTCCGCACTCACGGATTTATCCTGAAACATGATGTCAAGTGGTGTCATAGTGATGTGTTGGCTGATAGAAAGTACCAAATGGACGAAATCCAAAGTGGTCCCCTTATGGTGAAATCCCTCGCAGGAAGACGCTTTGTGAAGTCCAAATAGTTAGGTGGTTGAGAAATCCTAACAATATGGTTAGGGAACCCAAGTTTGGTTGTGGAATAATGCATTCAGTGAATTTGTAAGTGAGACTATTCTATATGGATAGTGCACATCATGCCATTTATGTTGATATGTGGAACGTCACATAAATCCTCACGGTTAGATATTTATGGTCTTGTGACATTGGAGAACCTTCATGTGTTGCCTAGAAGCCCCTAGAAGATGAAAGAAGTCAAATTATTCTAGAATCTCCTAGAAGAAGTTGAATAGTCAAAGTGGTTATTCATGGGTTAATAGGATGCAACAAGAAAACAATTAGAAATAAATTAGTTGAAACTAGAAGTGGAGAATTTACTGTTTGTAGAAAAGTGGTTTAGAAGTGGACAAAGTGGTTAGAAGTGGGCTAGCCCCAAAAGAAGGAGTTGGTTGAAGTTTGTTAGAAGATAACCCCTAGAGGAAGCTACCTAGAGAAGTATAAATAAGAGATAAAGGGTCTCTTATGCATTAACTTCTTGAGAATATTGAAGATCTATTTTGGTGAAGATTCATTGCAGGTACTCATGGGAGCATCAGAAGTTCCACAAGTCTGAGGTTTGATGGCGAAAGTTTCGAAGGTTCATTAAAACTTAGGTTTCTAAAAAAGTACATGGGCTATAGTGGGCCATAGCATGTACATAAGTAGAACATTATTTGTATGGTTGTTGTGATGTTTGATGGTGGTTGGTTAGTTGAGTAGTTTTGTTCTGATTGAGATATATCCATGTTTTGTGATGGTGTATGCATGAGGAGCATGCATAGGTTATTGGATGGTGTAGACTTGTTTATGGTTGGTATGGTACAAGTTGAGAAGTGAAAGGTGGATTGTTGTGACTGGTTACTAGTAGATGTGACAGAGGCAGAAATGGTCTGAAGGACAGAATCCTTGGGTAAAGAATCATCTTCTGGATAATCCTAATTCTTGGCTCTAGAAAATATGGCCAAAGATTTAACCGTCAAAATGTTTACTGGTCCAGATTTATGAGCCAAATGAAATGAAATCAAGGATTTATAATATTAACACAGAGAAACAATGAACAATAATAGAGATATAATAAAACTTGGCTTCTATTAAATAAGAAATATACTGAAAATTGTAAAATGCAGACTGAAAACAATCTTGCTAGAATGGTGGCAACTTATCTCTAAGAAGAGATGCGACAACTACGATCAATCACAATAAGATGAGTAAAATGAGGCTATGAAGGAATTTTTATAATAAACATGAATGCCAAAACCCTATACATCCAAAAGCCTAACCCTAGGAGATGAAGAGCCAAAATTCATGTGGGCCCCATTGAGGTAATTTAGTACATCAACTTCCTGGGGTCGTAACTTTTGCATATGATCTTCGTTTAGGGTGAACGATAGATCATTGGAAAGGTATTGATGAGAAGATTCATTTATGGGGCCCAATAAAATCCTTTGAATTTTATTGAGGTGAATGATCACGAAAAATCCTCATTTAGGCCCTCAAATGGCGACAAAAGTTCAGAAACTGAAAAACTGTTAAAATTAGTAAGTTTCCAAAAACCTATTTTGAGCCAATTGGACAAGGTGGGTGGTCACCAATATCCTCCTAGATAATTCCTCCCCCCCTTAGGAAGAAATGGTCTCCATTGTGTTGGATTCCCCCATCAGATGAGGAAATTTCTACTGAATTTAGCCCTGGGTGAGCCACTTTCCTTGGTGCAAGAGCTGCCCTACTTTGACAACTCGATAAAGATGGATCCTATGATGGCGAGTGTCCTTGACTTGTGTGTCCATGATCTAATCAGTGGATTCTTGTTCCATGCATTCAATTTTCAGCTATGTTGGTTTCAACTATTCTTCTATCTCTGAGGTGTCCATTAATGGTGGAAAATCAGGCCGAAGGAGGTCCACATTGAATACTGGGTGTAATCCAAGGAATGGGGGAAGGTTAAGCTCAAAATCATTATCATCCACAACCTTGATGATGGTGTATAGTACATAATGAGTGGAAGAAGATTTTTATGATAACCTGTAAGGCGTTCTTTCTGCAAGTGAAACCAAACTTTGTCTCCCACCTTAAATTGGTGTGTCACTCGATGTTGATCATGGCGCTTCTTGTACTTGGAATTGGACTTTTGTAAAATATTCTAAACCTTTTGGCAGATGTGTTGGATCCTCTCAATGAACCAGATGGCTTTTTCATCTTTAGTTGTAGCATGAAATGAATATACCTGGATGGTCGCAAGGGGCAGTGCAACATCCATGGGACCCAATGGTTGAAATCCCAACCCCACCTGAAAGGGGTTGTGGCCGATTGATTTATGTATGGATTTGTTGTAGTTGTATTGAACATAGGTAAGACTCTCATCTCAGGTGTGGGGGTTCTTGGAATTGTACATGTGCATGATGTGCATGATCATCTGGTTGACAACCTCAGTTTGGCCATCCGTATGGGAGTGGAAGGCAGTGGAATTGGTGAGATTGGCGTCCAACAGTGACTAGAGGCTCGATCAGAATGCACTGAGGAACCAACTATCCCAATCTGAGATACTAGTTTGTAGGATCCCAAAGTGTACTCACACTCATTCAAATAATATCTTGGTAGTGGCCTTCATTGTGATCCTCTTTCTGCAAGTGTCCAGAATTGCCATCTTGGAAAAGCGATCTAAAAGCACAAAAAAATAGTCACTTCCCTGCTTGGTGGATGGAAATCCCAACATGTAGTCCATTGAGATGGATTCCTAGGGCCTATGAGGAGTAGGTAGAGGAGTGTATTGGCCTTGTTTCTTAGTGTCCAGTTTGGAAATAACACAGGAAGTGCGGGATCAGATATACTTGCTGAAATCCTATTGAAGTTTTGTTTAGTAGAAATGTCACTGTAACACTGCCACTATCTTTTCCATGCCGAAGTGTCATACCACTTGAATGTAGTGGGATTCCCAATTCATCTTTGCTCACTTTCTTGATGGAAATCATAGATGGCCCAGATGGCACAGTATTCCATACCAAAGATGGAAATTGGTGATAGTTGTGTTTGTGCCCAACATCTGGTAGGTGTTGGCAAAGTCAAGATCTGTCTCATGGAGGTGGGGCCATCTAGAGGTCCCGTGGCTGCAAGAATCAAGCAATGTGGTGAGTGTTGTGACTACAGGTTGGTTGAGGTAATCAAAAACTCAGTTGGTACTTCCTTTTTTATACTTGATGTTGAGGTGGAACTGCTGCAAATATATGGACCACTTATGATGGAAGCCATTCTGCAATTTTCCTTGTGTCTGCATAAACTGCAATGGCTTATGATCATTGTGGATGATTTTCTCCTTCCTGAGAATGCAATGCCTCCACTAGTAGTAGGCTTGCACAAAGTACATTTATTTGTCATAAGTAGGTTACTTACAGATGACATTTGATAGTTTATCACTATGATAGGCCACGGGGTGGCCATGTTGAGTGATGACTACACCCACAACATAGTCTAAAGCATTTGTCTCGATCTCAAAGGGTTTTTGTAGGTCAAGTAATGAAATCAGTAGGGAAGAGCACAAGCATTTCTTCATATCATCGAATGTTTTATGTTAGGATAGGCCCCACAGAAATGTTTCCTTACCACCACCTCTAGCTATTTGGATGAGGCTCCATGAAATATGGGAGAATCCCAACATGAACCTTCGATAGAAATTCACAAGGCCTAAGAAACTATGAATCTCAGTTAGCATGGTTGGGGCTGGCCAGTCACATATGACTTGGATCAACATGCACACCATGTGCATCAACAATGTAGCCTAGGTACTAGACCATGTCAATGCTGAAGGAGAATTTTTCCAAGTTGGCATATAGCTTTTGTTGTCGCAGAGTGTGTAGAACCTATTGAATATGCTCCAAGTGTTCTATGAAAGTCTTGTTTTAGACGAGGATGTCATCCCGATACACCACCACAAAAGAATTAGTGAAATGTTGCAAGATATCGTCCATCATCCTCATGAAAGTTGTTGGGGTATTTGTCAAACCAAAGGGCATGACCATCCATTCAAAAAGACCTTATTTTGACTTGAAGGTAGTTTTCCATACATCTGTCAGTTCTATTTGGACCTGATGATAGCCAGACTTCATATCAATCTTACTGAAGTATTTGGCCCCCTTGAGCTGATCAAGGAGATCGTCAATTTGGAGAATCGAGTATCAGTTCCTAACTTTGATTTTATTTAGGGCTCGGTAATCAATACAGAGTCGCCAAGTCCCGTCTTTCTTCTGCACCAACACAATTGGGCTTCCACAATGTGATGAGTTGGGTTGGATGTTTCCCTTGTGGTTCTTGTATCTGACGCTTGATATCCTCATAGTCTAGCAGAGAGTGGTGATAGATTGACCCATTAGGTAGTTGTGCGTCGGGGGTCAGATCGATGGGATGCTTGACCTGACAGTGCAGAGGTACCCCAATAGGTTATTAGAAGATGTCTTTGTATTCTTCCACAACCTTATCCACTTACTTATGTTGCGTAGAGAGGTTAGCTACAGAGGCCATGGATGTGGTTGCATCCTTTTTCTCACTCTGAGAGAGAATCACAAAGAATGCAAACTTCTCGGTCTAAGAAATGACCTTCCTGCATTGTGTGGCAGAGATCAAGTAAATAACACTAGGTGGGACTAACTCGGGTATCCTGTACAATTTCCTATCCAAAGTAATAATAAAACTCTAAGGCCTAGAATCATATATAGCATGACGTTTCCATAAACAAGTTTGGCCCAAAATAACATCACAAAATTCAAGGGGATCAACATCACACAATACCCCATCTTTGAATGGCTTGATGTTGTACGACATGCGACATTGTTGGCTGATTTGAATATCACTTCCTTGATGAAGCCATTTGATGGTGTAGGGTTGCAGGTGTGACATTATCAGTAGGGCTAGCTAGTTGATGACCTATGTTGATATGAGGTTCTTCCAGCTATTGTTATCAACAATGAAGTGCAACGGAGTTCCTTTTACCCACATCTGTGAATGAAAGAGGTGCTTGCCTTCCTCTAGCTCATCAGGTTCACCGAGATAGATCTTGGTGGTAGAAACGGTTGCATTAGGTTACACATTAATGATCTGTCTCCCCTTTTCTAGTTATCTCAGATTCAAAACATGCATCTGATTTAGAGTCTTTTACCTCAGCCACCAATGACAACTTTGAATGGTAATCAAAAGTGTTATGCCAGGGGCTCTTATGGAAGTCACAGCACTTCCTGGTATCTTTCTTCATCTTCCCATTGTCCTTCTTTGCTTGTGGCTTGGACTAGTTGTCTTGAGGTTTCCCATATTTTCTATGTCCTTTGTTCTGTAGGTTGGGGCTGCCTTTTCCCTAATTATTTTGTGAGGGAATCCCAGACCCAAACTTTGATGTCTTTTATTTCAGCTTCTGCTCGATTTTGATGGCATATCGATAGGCCATGCTCAAGGATGAGATGTCTAAAAAATTTATTGTTTTTAAGATGTATCTATGTAGACCGTCATGGTACTTGAGAACCAGATGTCATTCATAATATTTGATACCCATCTTGGTGCATAAGGTATGGAAGACATTAGTGAACTCTAGCACTGTTTGGTCTCTTTCCTACTGCAGTGTGGGACTCCATCTTGTATACAAGTTGTCATAACTTCCAACAGGGTAGTATTGTTCCTTAATAGAATCCTTGAAGAAATCCCAAGTGGGTGCAACTGCAAATAATGTGGATCCCTCTATTTCATTTTTCTCACAGAAAGTCTCCCACCAATCTTTGACATGGGGGACGACCTTGAGGAGCGCAAATGTAATCTTTTCTCTATCGAAAAAGTTGTGGATAGAAAAATTTCCTTCTAGAAGGTTTAACCATTCATCTATGACATCAAAATCTATTTGACCTTCAAATATAGGAATATCAAAATTGATTTTTACCTTGAAGGGGGAAACGCCTCCACTTGAAGTGGACGTGTCGCTTGTCAGCAGTCGTTGAAGGATTTGTTCAAAGTTGTCCATCATCTCGTTCCTCTGTCGCTCAAAGGGCTTCCTTGAGCAACATTTTGAAAGGATATATTGTCCCGCCATCTTTATTTATGCCCACCATGGACAGTTTCTTGGGCGTGCGAGAGAAATTTTCCTCAAGAGAAACAAGCTCGAGACCCAACTCTCTATACCCTGACTGCGTCGGGGACATGCATTAAAAAAAAAAACAAGGAGCAGATCACTCTGATACCTCTGATCTGGTTTTCTGAGCAGAATGAAATGGAAGCACATATTTATAATATTAATATAGAGACAAAGTGAACAATAACAGAAATACAATAAAACTTGGCTTCTATTAAATAAAAAATATGTTGAAAATTGTAAAATGCAGATTGAAAACAAGCTTGCTAGAATGGTGGGAGCTTATCTCTAAGAATATATGTGACAACTATGTTCATTCGCAAGAAGATGAGTAAAATTAGACTTTGAARGATTTTTTACAATAAACATGAATGGAAAAATCCTAGACATCCAAAAACCTAACCCTAGGAGATGAAGCACCAAAAGTGATGTGGGACCCATTGGGGTAATTTAGTACATCAACTTCTTAGGGTCGTAATGTTTGCATACAGTGTTCGTTTAGGGCACACGATAGCTCGTTGGAAAGGTATTGACAAGGCGATTCATTTAGGGGGGATAAATTATATCCTTGAGTTGTCATTGAGGTGCATGATCGTGAAAAAACGTCGTTTAGGCCCTCAAAATGGCCCCGGAAGTTCAGGAACGAAAACAATGCTAAAAATAGTAAGTTGCCAAAAAACTATTTTGAGCCAGTTGGACAAGGTGGGTAGCCACCAATATGCTCCTAGATCATTTACTGACAGGGATTCTTCTTTCCCTCAGGTGGGGGTGCTTGAATTTTCATGATGAGTTGTTGTTGCTGGGGGGGGGATTTGTTAAAACTACAGGCGTAGAAGAGGATGTGCTTCGTTCGAGATATTGATGAATTTTAGTGAGATGAGGAGAATCTTTAGTGAAATGATCCTCTTTAAAAATCATGCAGGGATATTTATCCTTCTATTTTATTTTACCCTCAACGTTGTTTTCTTGGGTTTTGGGGCCCGACTGCTGAGAGGATTTTTTCTTTTTCTTATTATTACCCTTCTTGTTTCCTCTGGATTATTGTGGATTTTTTAGTGCAGTTGATTGCATCGTATTAACCTCAGACGTTTGGGTAGGGGGCTTACTTGCAGTGCTAGTATGGAAAGATGAGATAGTATTGGTGGCTTTAGTCGATTGGCTGTGTTTACCAGTCATCTGACGAGTTGTATCTGTGGAAACAGGATCGATCATACCATCAGCATGGGGTCTAGGTGTGAGTTTGGTTCGATAATTTGATTTTCGAGGAGAATTAGGAATCAGGCCGTATAACATGCCTGATTGAGAGTATACCAAATCTAAATACTGGGCTCAACTCATGGCTTGTTCCTAGGTAACAACACCTCCCATGGTGACATCTCAAGCTATAGGTGGAAAAAGAGACTTTATAAACCAATCAACCAATAATTCATCTGGGATTGTGGCTTTGATTAATTGTCGTCGATGCCTCCAATCATGAATGTGATCTCAAATATGGGTCGAAGTTGATTGGTGTAACTAGGTTAAGAGCTTAGTATCAGTCTCATAGAGGACAGGTAATTGAAAGTGTGCAAAAATTCCATGGCAAGGGAATTAATGTCGTCAAAGGAGTTACGAAACAATTCTATATACCACTTAGTTTCTAATCCTATAAGAGTTAGCTGGAAAATTCATAATCAAATAGATTCATCCATCAAGGAGTTTGAAGAACACCATAGATGGAAACTCATGACATAATTATTTGGATCTTCTCTAGGTTTTCCATCAAATTTCAAAATATCGTATGTAAGTTTGGTAGGAATGGGGGGGCAAAAAAGGGAATGACGTATGGGTTCATTAGTCAATCGTGAAAGATCTGGAAAATATAAAGTTTCCAAGAACGAGAGTTGTTTATTGACATGTGGAGGTTGGTGATATGGTCCTCCTCCATGGGGAGGTTGTTTTGGAGGTCCTCCTCTATAGGGTGGTCCCCCAGGGGGTTCTCCGCCATAGGGTGGTCCCCCAAGAGATCCACCACCATAGGGTGGTCCTCCAAGAGTTCCTCCACTATAGGGTGGTGGGTCCTCCTCCATGGGGTGGTCCACCACCATAGGGTGGTCCTCCTCTATCATGGGGTGGTCTGCCAGGAGGTCTACCACTATATGGTGGTCCTCCTCCTAGTTGAGTGGCATTTGCAGAAT